>JARFJB010000551.1:2115000-2120000 GCA_036346205.1 Vesta saturnalis | reverse complement strand
TTCATGACGTTATTTCGAGGTTTGCGATGTGTTTTCCAGCCATGTCGTGCGTATGAGGTATGATTGGAAATCTAAAGATAGAAGTAGTTTGTGGAAACATGAAGGTCGTTTTGGGAATACATTAAAACCAATAAATCTGTAACTAAATTAACTGACAGAAACATTGGGCGTAGTGCATCAAATTTACATTGCTTACTCCATTTCTGTACCGCAATTTATGTAGCCGTCATTGTTTGCTCTTTTAAGTCCAAGGCTAGTCAATTTAGGAATAAAAAGGGCCGAAATTTTAGGTAATGTCTTAATTTATGTTTTTCGGGTCGCTGAACATGAATCTGAGGTGTGTAACATCTACGTTTAGTCAATTTTTTTAGGTTTTGGTCTAAATCTCGATAATTATACATTTTTTCAAAAAGGCTATGCTTTGCGAAAAATCAATTTAAATCTCCTTGATAAAAATCAAAGTCATCGTATTATTTCATTATAACGCTTCAATAATAACAGAATTTTTAGAAAGTTAGCATAAATGCTATTTTCCAATTTATTAAACTCTATCACTGTTTGTTCTTTTCCAATAAATCTGTATAATCTTCTGTTATATGTTGTATATTATCCAATTTCGCCTCTTTAAAGCCGATTCCAACGTACGTCAGCTTGGGTAAGGGGTTCTATTTCCTTATGGGAGATTACATTAGTTGTTTTAACGAGACCATGCATTGGTTCCCAGAAAATCCTTACATAAGATTTCCTAGAACCATATTTCCTAGTTTAGTGTTTCGATAGCTAGTACAAAATATGTATCACCTTTTTCCATCTGGAGGAAGAAAGTTGATATCGGATAAAATCCTAGGACGATAGTATTCTGTACTAATGACTAGACGTTTGTCAAAAAGTTCCCACGCCCAAACATAGATATGCAGAGCCAATAAGGAACCGTTTAACCTTGATGGCTTTACTGCACGAGGAAAGAATACTACCGAAAAGCTAGTACTACAGAAGCTTTTTGACATTTGTCTGCTATAAACACACTCTTTGTAAAATGATTCTAGTTAAAGCATGTTTACATATGGTTGGGGACACTACTATGTTTGTTGGTTTTCTGACTGCATCCAAACTACTAATGAACACATCCTTTATATTTAGCAGCGTTTTACATTTTCTTCTTTGAAATACTCGTAAAAGCGCTGAGGTAATTCACATCTAAACTCCGCCGTTTCTAACACTATACGTTCACCATACTTCTCAACCTTTCATGCTTCTACTTTACTACACTATTTTTACATATTACTTATTGCTAATACACAGCTTCATCATTTTTATTTTCATTATATATAACAATCTAAATAGAGTTTTATTGGCTTTATTAACGTCTCCAATCACTCACTCCTCTGCACTTACTGCTTTCTATCCACCTTTTTCAGACCCACAAAAAGTCATTCTCATAGAAAACGGTTTATAATTTGTTAAAAACTACCCATGCACGATAACCCTGTTGACTTATTTCAGCATCTATTGGAAAAGCTACCTCTAAAAGTAGGTGATTTAAGCGGATTATTCAGCTTTTCTATAATATAAAAACTGTCTTCTATCTGTACCTTGACCTATTTTCAGATTTCTAAGAATTCCGCCAAAGTTGACTCAATTTAGACACCACTTAACCTTTTTAGCATAAACAACAACCTTCCCATGAGTTGCTTTTTAAGAATATGGTATCCTTAGCGCCAATAAACTTTAACCCCCTCAGATCAATAAGCTTTACCACTGCACGGCCTGGTTCAATTTGTTTTCTGTGGGGGAAACGACTACTGGGTTAGCTGTGTTGGGAAACAACTATCTGTATGTGGGGAACGGTTATCTGTCTTAGAGGAACTACCTCCTGCTGGTGGTTAGGATAGTAAGATACTGTAAGCATACTATTTAGCCAATACAGGAACCTCGATATACGTTTAGCATAGACAACCCTCTTGTTTCCACGAACTGATTCTCTTGTTAAAATTGAGCAATAGGAACGCTTATTTACTATTCCCAAAACGACCTTCATGTTTCCACAAACTACTTCTATCTTTAGATTTCTAATCACACCGCATACGCACGACATGGGTGGAAAACACATCGCAAACCTCCAAATAACGTTATGAAACGCGGAAAAACATTACAAAACGTTCTAAAACGTCGCAAACATCAAAACATAGATACATGGATATGTAGATACACACTGAACAAATAAAAGCACCGTTTAACCTTAGGAATTATAAGGATACCCTTGCAGGTCAGCTTGACTTCCAATAATTGCAATAACTTCTAACAATCGACGAATTTTGACCTTGAAACGGGGGGCGCGTACGTGGACAGCGGATTAACTAACCTTTAATTCGTATGCTGTGGATCAGGATCCGTTCTATATCCTAAACTTAATCAGCCACATGTAGGATCCAGCGTCCAATCAGAAGACCGAAAAAGTCAGGAAACGTCTATCTGTATTCGGGAAAAGGATCCAGTTTCTTGAGGGAAACGGGCCAGCTCCTGGTTAGGAGACTAGCACTATGAATCCACATACTCTTTTATTATTATAAACAATTTAACCAATACAGGAAGCACTTAACCTACCTTTTAGCATGGACAACATCATTCTTCAACGACAACAACCTATTTCCATGAACCGTTTAGAATTGGTCCTTGACTCGAATAAATTGCTTGATGACCTTGAAAAATTTCGATCGGATAAGGTCGGATAATATCGGGATAGCATGTAGGTTAACACATATGGTCTTGACAATCAAATTGCTCGAGACCTTGAACATTTCCAACCACACAACCATTTAACCTTGACCTACTTATTAACATAAACAACATATCTTTCTTCATATGACTGCGGGTGGAATTGAAAAATACCGACCACGAAATTTCGATTTGACATGTCTCGTTTGCCTTGAATGGGATGTGGCCTTGACCTTGACAAATTCTCGCATGCACACACACACAACGCCAAAGAAACGCCAAAAAAGGTTAAGATACGCCAGGCAAACGTAAAAAAAAACGTCAAGGAAACGTTAAAAAGGTCAAAAAACCTCAAAGGAACGTCAAACAACTCCAAGGAAACGTCAAAAAACGTGAGGGGGACTTCAAAATGTAGATACACACAGAGCCAATAAAAGAATTGTTTAACCTTGACCTACACATATTAGCGTAAGCAACATCTGCCCGCGAACTGATTTTAATATGATACCAATAAATTCTAACCTTGAATAGGTCAATTTAGGCAATACAAGAACCACTTAACCTACCTTTTAGCATAGACGACAATATGTTTCAACTGTAATACCCCCTGACCTTGAAAATTAATTTCTCAGGATTGAGCTTGAAATGGTGGGGTACCTGGAAATAACACCTTTGACCTTGAGAATAGATTTCTAGGAATTGTAATAACTTCTAAGACTTATGCAAAAGTCACTGATTGGTTATTGATTAGGAATTGATTTATAGGAATACCCTTCAGACCACCTTGAGGATTGTAATAACTGAATTAACACCTCGACTCAGCTAAGAATTGCCTGCTTGAAATCCATGTGACCTTGCTGTACCCTGCGCCTTGAACAATTCCCAACACATAACCTCTACCTGAAAATAGAATCCCCACACCTACAACTTTACAGTCTATTTAACACCTCTGACCTTGATAATTCCAAGGATTAGCACCTCGACTTGACCAAGAATTGCTTGGTGACCTTGAAGAATATACTTTACACGGTGTACGAGAGGACCTTGAAAACCATGTACTTGGACGCAGGCAATGAGATGGCCTTGAAAACCATATACTTTGATATAGGTAATGTGTACAATGACCATAACCTTGAAAAATCATGTACTTGGACGTGAACAATCAGGACCTTGAGGAATATACGTATGTAATGTGCGAGAATTGGTACCAATACGTTTTGGGTGTTGACCTACTTAACAATCCATTTTTAGATTTCTAGGAGTTATGACCCCGACTCGGTCAGAATAAAATTTTTAATCGGAGAAGGTTGGGTAAGATCGGGACACCCCTGCAGATTAACACATGACCTTGGCCCAATCTATAATTGCTTGACTGAGAGCCACGTGGCGTCATTGATTAGGAATGCTGCTGAATCTGACTTCCCGACATATGGTCTCAACCAGTTTGGTGACCTAACCCTAAAAAGTAGAATCCCCCGCACCTTGAAAAGTCTATTTGAATACCCCAGTCAGCTGATTTCTATGAACTATGAGCCGACCAGCATAACTTGAACATCGCCTTTGTGCTTGAAAATTGGTTTCTCAGAGATGTGACCATGCAGGGAAAGTGTAGGCGACCTAATGCAATTGCGGTTTTCCTTAATAAATTAATAAGTAGATCACTATACATGACCTTGAAAAATATATACAGGTAATGTGTGTACGCAATGGCCTTAAAACCGAGAAAGTGACCTTAAAATGAAGGGAAAGGGCTACCTGTGTTGCGAAACAGCTATCTGTTTTGGGAAACGGCTCCCCTGTTTTAGGAAACGGCTACCTGTCTTTGGGAAACGTCTGTCTGTATTTGAAGAACGGAACCACTTGAGGTCAGCGCACTTTGCTGGGACGTGACCTTGAAAGATAAGCTTCCAAGAATTGCTTGATGACCTTGTAACATGCTTAGCATAGGCAACAATCTGCATGATACCCCTTGAAAACACCTCAGGGCTTGAGACAGAGGTCAATGAGCTTCCTAGAATTGATGGGGGGGCGTCACCTTGAAAATTTTCTGCCAAATCAACAATCAGCCAGAGAATTGATTGGTGACCTTAAACATTTCCTGGCCTTGAAGACCGATGCAAGGAACGTGGCCTTGAAAAACCTTGTACTTTTGAGGCTGGCAATGCCATGACCTTGGAAACCATGAACTTAGGCGTAGAAAATGTGATGACCTTGAGATATATATTTCGATGCAGGTAATGTGTACGCTGACTTTGCCCCTCAAAACCATTGATCTGGATGTGGAC
>JARFJB010000551.1:2097500-2112500 GCA_036346205.1 Vesta saturnalis | reverse complement strand
ACAGAAACAGATACAAACGCAGACGCACACCCACAGACACAGACACAGACATAGACACAGACACAGATACAGACACACAGACACACAGACACACAAGACACAGACACACAGACACACACACACTCACACTCAGACACTCACACACTCACACACACACACACACACAGCACACACGCACACACGCACACCCACACACACACACGCACACACGCACACACGCACACACCCACACACGCACACACTCACACACGCGCACATACACACACACAGACACAGACATAGACACAGGCACAGACACAGGCACATACACAGACACAGACACAGGCACAGACACAGGCACATACACAGACACAGACACAGACACAGATACAGACACAGACACAGACACAGACACAGACACAGACACAGGCACAGAAACAGACACAGACACAGACACAGACACAGACACAGACACAGACACAGACACAGACACAGACACAGACACAGACACAGACACAGGCACAGACACAGACACAGACACAAACACAGACAGATACAGACAGACGCAGACACTCACAAAGACACGGACACAGACACAGACACAGACAGACACAGACACAGACACAGACACAGTCACAGACACAGGCACACAGACACACAGATACACAGACACACGGGCACACAGGCACACAGACACACAGACACACAGACACACAGACACAGACACATATACACACAAACACACACACACGCACACACTCACACTCACACACTCATACACTCACACACACACAAACACACACAAACACACACGCGCACACAAACTCGCACACGCACACACGAACGCACGCACGCAAGCACGCACGTACACACGCACGCACGCACGCACGCACACGCACGCACGTACCCACGCACGCACGCATGCACCCACACACACACACGCACACACCCACACACAAACACGCACACACGCACATACGCACACACGCACACACAGATGCCGACACAGACACAGACACAGACACAAACACAGACGCAGACACAGACACAGACACAGACACAGACACAGACACAGACACTGACACACACACTGACACAGACACAGACACAGACACAGACACAGACACAGACACAGACACAGACACAGACACAGATACAGACACAGACACAGACACGGACACAAACACAGACACAGACACAGACACAGACACGGACATAGACACAGACACAGACACAGACACAGACACAGACACAGACACACAGACACACAGACACAGACACACAGACACACAGACACACAGACACTGTCAAAGCATTTTGAACACCCTGTATACGTATTGGGTAATTTTGTTTGTAGTCTTATGCACTTAGATTCCGTATATACATTTTTTTTTGTCAAATTATGTTTTATAGTAAATTTGTTTTAACGTGTGTAGCGACCTTTAGGGATGGAGGTGTATGGTGAGCTTTAGATATTTTTGTAATTTAGGTTGTTTTTTCTTATTTCCCGTTTATAGAAGTTTGATTAACGTTTATTTGTAAATAGTGGTGTCTAAGTTTAATTAAGGTTATTTCGTTTGATTTCCGTAAAATATAATAGAAAGTTTTGTAATTTAAATAAATAGTGTAGATTTATCTGCGTATGATGTCATGTTAGCGACATAGAGACGCTTAAGTATAGTTGTTCAGTGTAATAGTGAATATGCTGGTTTTGAGTCATAGAGATTGCATGTGGGCCTTATTGTTCGTACTTTAAGGTAAACATAGAGAGGCTGTACAGGATACTTTTGCTGACGTTTTAGTTTTTGAAAATTTACCGAGTCCTTACGGACGGAAACGGATTGTGTATTGGGTACCTAATTTTCCCTTCCGTTTTTTTAATTGGTGGAATTAACTTAGATAAGATTTTTTATGAGTAGTGGGATTCAAAATTCAAAGATGGATTTTTGTGAATAATTTGCGGGAGTCTAAAATTGACTGCGTTTTCGAGTAGTACGGTGCCATTTAGTGTTACGCTTTAAGGGGTGGTTTAGAACGTTGATATTTTGGGACCTTGTGGTGTTTAACGAACGTACTTGTTGTGTAGTAAGGGTAGTTTAGCTACTCCTGAAGATTACCTGTAAAGGGATTTATTAAAATTGTTCATCACCAAAGGATTATACCTAGTGCCGATTTCGGTTTTACGTAAAGTTACCTAGAGGACATCGTCGTGTTGTATAGTGCTTCAGTGACCTCTTTGGTTTATATCGCTTCTGCGGATTTTAAAATCATCGTTCTTGCAGTGCCACCTATTTATCGTACAAAGCGTGTGTAAAGATAAAGAAACTTTCGCAATATATTAAAATTTATAGTTATTTAAAACAGTTATTAACATTTTGGATTATTAGTGGAAATGAAACTATTCCAAAGCTAAAAGTTATCAAGCAATTTTGAACGCTCACTTTATTATCATTTTAAAAAGAAGTTATTAATTTAAAAGTTTTTTTTAACTAAGACAGTAACATATTTCGAGATTCATTCAAGGAATTGTTTGTGCATAAAACAATAAACGTCAACATTTTCACTCATCATCTTGTCAGACCTGGGGAAACCCACATCCGAATAGCAGTAATTGAACACCTAGTTCATCCCCATCGTTGTAACACAGAAATGAGGGTCAAGTTAACCATTAAGGTAGTATAATATAGTTTTTTTTTGATTGAGTATTTTCAATAATTCTGGATGCGCAAAATTTTTCAACATCTGACCTACACCCATACGCTGGCTAGTCGTGGCAAAAAGGACAATTTTATCTGTAATCTCGTTCTACCACCCGTTTATACCGTTACAGGTAAAGTTGGCGCTTCAACGTGGGACATTTTAGGGTGTTTTTTTTGTAGATTTCTTTTTTTGGTGACATCTTAGGATAGTATTTCAGTATTTTCGCTTCAGGATTATTTTATTGTTGAATTAAGTTTTTTATATACGTATCGAAAGATTAAATATGGGTTATAAAATTAATGTAGATAGGCTTACACCTAGTGAGGTAAGATATGAGATAGCTGTTAGAGGTGGTGATCTATCGTTAGGGGTAACTGCGTTACGTGCATTGTTACGGAATATTTTAAGTGAGGAAAGTAGTGGTAAAATTTCATCACGTCCCGATTATCCTTTCGATTTTGAAACAGATAAGAGTGCTATTGAGGAAACGAAATTGGAATTAGAAAAATTATTAGAGGAAGTCAAAATTAATCCGTCCACAAAAATTTTAACGACCATAGAAACATTTGTTAGGTAGAGTTAATAATTCAATTCCGAAAACCCATATCGATGTTAAGATTAAAGAAAGTTTGTTTGTTGAAATTGCAGTAGCTCAGTCTACGTACGAAATTTTGGATAAACGAGTAGTTTCAAAAAGTTCACCTTTGGAAATAGTAAGCAGTGTTTCGAATAATGACGATCAAAATTCAAATACAGATATTTCTATACCGATTAGTAATTTAAATTTAAGTACATTACCTGTTAGGAATGTAGTTGTAAATAGTACACCGGTTTGCAAATGGAATTTGTCATTTTCGGGAGATACTAAACGGAACGGATTTCAGAATTACAGATTTCACGTAGAGTAGATGATGCGCAATTATTTTCGGAATGTTTAGATTTGTTTACGGGTAACGCTTTGATTTACGTTCGTTCCGTTAGAAGGGAAGTTAGGACTTGGGGTGAGTTGGTGGAATTGTTGAAAATTCAATTCCAGCCAATAGATTATGACGATAGATTATTAGATGAGATTAAGCGTCGTACTCAGGGTACGGACGAGCCTATGGGAATTTATATCGCTGTTATGCGGACCTTATTTTCGCGATTGAACGAAACTTTGTCGGAGGATAAGCAATTACGTATTTTGCGGAAAAATATCGCGCCTTCTTATCAGGCACAATTGGGTTTAACGGAGGTTAGCTCTATTAACGAACTAATTAAGTATGGAAGACTTATTGAAGAAAGAGTTCAAGCGATGAATAGTTATGTACCGCCTAGTCGGAAACGCTCCGACCTAGAAGTAGATTTAGCGTACGTGGGAGAAACCCCACCGGTTGTGACGATTAAGAATAAGGAAGTACCGATACAAGAAGTAAAGATAACGCCGAGTAGAGTTAAGAATTGTTATTGTTATCGTTGTGGAAAGAAGGATTTTACAGTAAAGAATTGTCCTAAGTGTTCGAATTCGGGAAACGGATCAAGGAGGCAATAAAGAGCCGCGTATTGCCTTCCAAGATCTACATTAAGTCGGCAGTTTATTATAATAGTTTAAGAGCCAAGGATGAAGTAACTTTTTCAAGGAATAAGGTTTTATTGGATTACGTTTTCGAGTTAAAGGATTCAGATGAGAGACCGTTCGTCACGGTCAAGATTTTTGGTCAAGAGTTATTGGGATTATTGGACAGTGGATCTACGAAGACCATCATTGGAAGAAAGGGATGGGAGAAATTAAGTCAATTGGGAGTGAAATTAAATAGAGAATTTACGTCAACCTGTGTCGTAGCTAACGGTCAATCAGTGAAGAGTATCGGGTCAGCCAGTGTTCCGATCGAAATTAAGGGAAGAATTATTACGATTAACGTCATTGTTGTATTGGAGATACCACATCAGTTGATATTAGGAGTCGATTTTTGGAAACGAGCGAATTTTGTTCCGGACTTAAGAAAAGGAGAGTGGAAATTTGAAAATGAGGAAACTATTAATGCTATGGAAGATAGAGAGCCGAAGCTTTGCTCACGTTTACATCTGAATGGAGGACAATTAAGACAATTGGATGGAGTAGTGGACAGTTATTTTGCGAACATTGAAGGCAAGGAATTAGGATGTACGACTTTAGTAGAACACAAAATTAAGACAAGTAGTGAACCTATTAAGCAACGATATTATCGTGTGTCACCGTTTATTCAGCAACAAATAGATCTCGAGTTGGAAAAAATGTTGAAGATGGATGTGATTGAGAAATCTAATAGCGCTTGGTCAAGTCCGATACTACTAATAAAGAAGAAGGATGGAAGTTATAGGTTTTGCGTGGATTTTCGAAAAGTAAATAAAGTTACCGAGAGAGATGCATATCCGTTACCGTACGTTTCAGCAATTTTAGACCGTTTACGTGACGCTAAATACATATCGTCGTTAGACATTAAGTCAGCTTATTGGCAGATACCGATGGCTGAAGATTCAAAGCAGTATACCGCATTTACAGTACCCAATCGGGGTCTGTTTCAATTTAAGCGTTTACCGTTTGGACTCGCGAACGCACCGGCGAGTTGGCAGAGATTTATAGACCGAGTTTTAGGACCAGAATTAGAGCCGTATGTTTTCGTCTATTTGGATGATACTATTATTTGCACACCTACTTTTGAGAAGCATATCGAGATTTTACAGGAAGTTTTCCGACGATTCAGTGAAGCTGGTCTTACGTTAGGAAGAGATAAATGTACGTTTTGTCAGTCCGAGCTCAGATATTTGGGTTATGTCGTTAACGAAAATGGGTTATCGGTTGACCCAGAAAAGGTCAACGCCATTTTGAAGATTCCAACACCAAAGAGTCCAACGGAAGTGAAGCGATTGGTCGGCATAGCGAGTTGGTATCGTCGTTTTATAAAAGATTTTTCGACCATTATTGCTCCATTAACGAAGTTATTGAAGAAGTTTGCTAAATTTAATTGGGATGAAGATTGTGACAAAGCGTTTGAAACTATTAAGGATTGTTTGGTTACCGCACCCATATTATCGTGTCCAGATTTTTCGCTACCGTTTATTGTGCAAACTGACGCTTCAGATTATGGCATTGGATCAGTACTAACGCAGACCATTGATGGTGAAGAAAGAGTTTGTTATAACAGCAGATCATTGACGAAGAACGAAAGAAAGTTTTCGACTACCGAAAAAGAGTGTTTAGCCGTACTTTAGTCAGTAGAGAAGTTACGACCATATTTGGAGGGAGCAGAATTTACGGTTATTACCGATCACGCATCTTTAGTTTGGTTGCATAATTTAAAGGAACCTACCGGTCGATTAGCGCGTTGGGCTATACGCCTTCAGCAGTACAGTTTTGAGATCATTCATCGTAAAGGAAATGATCATGTCGTACCGGATACATTATCGCGTTCCGTACCAGTTATTGACGCACTTGAAGTGACGAGTAAACCCGATGTTGACTTACCAGACGAGACTATAGTAGAAGACGAAGAAAAGGAAGTAGAAGATGTAAAAGATGACGATAAGTGGTTGACACGAATGAAGAAGAATGTTAAGGCAAGACCTATCGCGTACCCGCAATGGCGGATAGAAAAGGGAAAGTTATTGAAGCATGCGAAGTGTAGTTATCCGAAGTTGAGAAACGATGAGGAACAGTGGAGAGTTGTAGTGCCGAAGGGAGAACGCTCCCAGATATTATCGCAGTGTCATGATAATCCTAGAGCACGACATGCAGGTATTTTTAAGACTTATGAGAGAATTTCACGACAGTATTATTGGCCGAAGTTAAAGGCAGACGTGGTACGTTACGTTCGACATTGTGAGACTTGCATTAGACATAAACCGGAACAGAAGAAACCGGCCGGCCTTATGGCAAAACATCCCGTTATCGACAAGCCCTGCCAAATGATTGCCACGGATATTGTAGGACCGTTACCGAGATCATCTCGAGGTTATTCATACGTTTTAGTAGTTGCCGATTATTTTTCGAAATTTGTACTTTTCTTCCCGTTACGTGCCGCTACCGCTGCAAGTGTAGTTAAGAATATCGAAGAAAATGTATTTCTTATGTTTGGAGTACCGTTATACGTTTTGTGTGACAATGGATCACAATTTAGGAGCAAGGAATTTCAGAAAATGGTTACGTCTTATAACGCCAAAATTATATTAAACGCAAATTACCATCCTCAGGCTAATCCATCAGAACGTGTTAATAGAGTTATGAAGACAATGTTAGCGTCGTACATTGAAGATAACCAACAAAATTGGGATAAGTATTTAGCGCAAGTTGCCTGTGCCATTCGCACAGCGACTCATGAAGTTACCGGCCTGACGCCTTATTTCGCGAACTTTGGGCGAGAAATGATCATAGACGGATCACAGCAGGGAATACCGACGAACAGTACCGATCTAGATAATGTAAATTTTGCCGACCGAACACCACTGTTAGAGAGAAGTGAAATTTTTCGCGTTGTTTATAACGATATTAAGAAAAGACTTAATGCCGCGTATATTAAGAGTAAACAGAATTATGACTTACGTAGACGTTTAGCTAATTTTGAGGTAGGGGATAACGTGTGGAGGAAAAATTATATTTTATCGGACGCGTCTCGTTATTTTGCAGCTAAGTTAGCGCCAAAATTTATCGGTCCATTTTATATTAAGAGAAAGGTTTCGTATCAAACTTACGAACTGTCTGACGCTTCAGGAGTTTCGAAGGGAGTGTAGAATGCGAAAGATCTTAAGCCAAATCCTAATGTCGATTAAAGTCTTCTTTGACGTTTTCTCTGTGTAGGGACGGAGTAAGAATTTTCCTACAGCAGATGCCACTGCTTGTCGTAAGAGGCGACTAATCAAGTAGGTGTAGCGAGTTTGGTTGGAGGTGTTGCGATTTTGGGTCTTGTGTATACGGTTGTGGAATAACGGAAAGCGGGGATCTCGTGAACCGTGGCCCGGCCTCTTCCGTATGCTCTCGACGCGGAATTTCAGTGCACCAGCCAAACGCGTGTACCGTTGTTGCACCTTGTTGTGCTTTCTCGGATCCTTAGCGGATCATTTTTTGGATTTGTCGTTTATCGTGGGATTTGATCCAATTTTTTTTTGTCTTCTCGATTTTGACTTGTTTTACCGAGCGTGGCTGTGGAGGTTTTGTTTTGTAGTGCCAAGGAGGCTGAGCTCGAGTTCCGGGGAGGGAGTTGGAACCACCCTCTTGCCGCCTCGAGGGACGCGTTTGTTGAGTTTATGGCGTTTGTTGAGTTTATGGAGTTTGTGGAGTTTTGTGGAGTTTTGTGAAGTTTGTGGAGTTTTGTTGACTTTGTGGAGTTGTCGAGATTTAGTTTCGATGATGTTTATATATACAGTTGTGCCGAGTACCGGTTCCCCACCCTCTGCCTGTCAAAGGTCATGGTTGGTTTCGTCGTCCGTTTTGTGTAATGTAGTTGAATTTCTTTTTACCGGATTTTCATTTGTGTCTCTGTTGGTAGTTCGCTTCACGGACCCCAACAGTTTAAAGTTTTGTATAACTTTGTTTTAGGTTTTGGGCCCTATAGTCCCAACTAGTGGTGTGTGCGAGCGGTAGCACATCACTAGCTTTTGTGGGTGTTGCAAGGGGTCTTTCCTGACCAGCACCACCGCATTTTCCGTACTTCTTCGTACATTTAGTTTGTGGGAGTTAACGTTTGTACTTAGTGTTAGATTTGTTTTTGTTCCTGGCGTAGGTTGCCTGTAGAGTAGAGTTGTTTTTCGGATATATTTTCCGAAGGAAAATATTTTTGTAAGGGGAGTGTTAGGGTATTTTGAACACCCTGTATACGTATTGGGTAATTTTGTTTGTAGTCTTATGCACTTAGTTAGATTCCGTATATATATTTTTTTTTGTCAAATTGTTTTATAGTAAATTTGTTTTAACGTGAGTAGCGACCTTTACGGATGGAGGTGTATGGTGAGCTTTAGATTCTTTGTTTGTGAATAATTTTTTTGTAATTTAGGTTGTTTTTCCTTATTATTTCCCGTTTATAGAAGTTTGATTAACGTTTATTTGTAAATAGTAGCGTCTAAGTTTAATTAAGGTTATTTCGTTTGATTTCCGTAAAATATAATAGAAAGTTTTGTAATTTAAATAAATAGTGTAGATTTATCTGCGTATGATGTCATGTTAGCGACATAGAGACGCTTAAGTATAGTTGTTCAGTGTAATAGTGAATATGCTGGTTTTGAGTCATAGAGATTGCATGTGGGCCTTATTGTTCGTACTTTAAGGTAAACATAGAGAGGCTGTACAGGATACTTTTGCTGACGTTTTAGTTTTTGAAAATTTACCGAGTCCTTACGGACGGAAACGGATTTGTGTATTGGGGTACCTAATTTTCCCCTTCCGTTTTTTTTAATTGGTGGAATTAACTTAGATAAGATTTTTTATGAGTAGTGGGATTCAAAATTCAAAGATGGATTTTTGTGAATAATTTGCGGGAGTCTAAAATTGACTGCGTTTTCGAGTAGTACGGTGCCATTTAGTGTTACGCTTTAAGGGGTGGTTTAGAACGTTGATATTTTGGGACCTTGTGGTGTTTAACGAACGTACTTGTTGTGTAGTAAGGGTAGTTTAGCTACTCCTGAAGATTACCTGTAAAGGGATTTATTAAAATTGTTCATCACCAAAGGATTATACCTAGTGCCGATTTCGGTTTTACGTAAAGTTACCTAGAGGACATCGTCGTGTTGTATAGTGCTTCAGTGACCTCTTTGGTTTATATCGCTTCTGTGGATTTTAAAATCATCGTTCTTGCAGTGCCACCTATTTATCGTACAAAGCGTGTGTAAAGATAAAGAAACTTTCGCAATATATTAAAATTTATAGTTATTTAAAACAGTTATTAACATTTTGGATTATTAGTGGAAATAAAACTATTCCAAAGCTAAAAGTTATCAAGCAATTTTGAACGCTCACTTTATTATCATTTTAAAAAGAAGTTATTAATTTAAAAGTTTTTTTAACTAAGACAGTAACATATTTCGAGATTCATTCAAGGAATTGTTTGTGCATAAAAGAATAAACGTCAACATTTTCACTCATCATCTTGTCAGACCTGGGGAAACCCACATCCGAATAGCAGTAATTGAACACCTAGTTCATCCCCATCGTTGTAACACAGAAGTGAGGGTCAAGTTAACCATTAAGGTAGTATAATATAGTTTTTTTTTGATTGAGTATTTTCAATAATTCTGGATGCGCAAAATTTTTCAACATCTGACCTACACCCATACGCTGGCTAGTCGGGGCAAAAGGCCAATTTTATCTGTAATCCCGTTCTACCACCCGTTTATACCGTTACAACACACTAGACACACAGATACAGAATGAACACACTAGGCACCCATGTGCAGACACAGACACTAGGCACACAGACACACAGACTACCAAGATAGTACACATATTCGGATGCGCAAACATTTCACACACTACACTCACACACCAACACTGCTCGCACAACCACACATCTCACACCCTACACCTACACACACCGCACACGCGCACACACAAACACCGCACACGCACACAGCACACAGCACGTACGCACACAGGCACGCACGTATCACACATACGCACGCATGCATACACACAACCACACACACGCACATACGCACACGCACACTCGCACACATGGCACACGCACACGCGCACACACACACCACACACGCACACACGCACGCACGCACGCACACCGCACAGACGCACAGACGCACACACGCACACACACACACACACTACACACACACGCACATGCACCGCGCATGCACACACGCACACACGCACACACACGCACACACGCCACACGCACACACGCACACAGCACACACGCACACACGCACACACACACACACCACACCACGCACACACGCACACACGCACACACGCACACACACACACACACGCACACACGCACACACGCACACACGCACCACATGCACACACGCACACAGGCACGCACAGCACGCACATATGCACAGACGCACACACGCACACACACACACAGTGACACACGCCCGCACACGCGAACAAGCAGACACGCACACACGCACACACGCGCACACACGCACACACCACACACCAGCACACACACGACAGCACACACACACACACAGACACACGCACACACGCACACACGCACACACACACGCACACGACCACACGCACCACACGACACACACGCACACACCACACGCACACACACACACACGCACACACGACACACGCACACACGCCCACACACAAACGCACACAAGCACACCCTTACACACGCACACACTCACACACGCACACACGTATACACGCACAGACGCACACACTCACACACGCATACACGTACACACGCACGCACGCATACACGCACACCACCACACACGCACACACGCACACACGCACACACGCACACACGCACACGCACACACACACACACACACACACACACACGCACACACACACACACAAAGTGTATACCAAATTTTGGAAAAATATAAAAATAGTGACAAAGTTATGACAAAAAAATGCTTCAGTTGCGCATAACCTTAGGTTACATGAATAGAGATACTCTCTATCTTTACTCAAAAAATGAGCGCTAGACGGAAGAATATCAAGAAACCGGATTTATTCAAAACTGAATAATCATTTCAAAAATAATATCTATTCTAAGAAAAACTGTGGTGTATTGTGTTTCTCATACAAAATATTCAGTGCAAATTCTGCACGAACGCCACTGGTAAACCTACAAAGATATGTTAGGCATCGGAAAATTCTTCTTGTGCACAGAAAGTGTATACTAAATTTTGAAGCAATATCTAAAATGGTGTGAAAGTTATTTTTTTTAACACTTTACAGGAACGTAGTTCAAAGGTTTGAACATTTAGGACATAAGTTTATATGAAGATTTTTTCTTCGAATGGTTCCCAGAACACATATGGCCCCGTATTTATGACACGCTCTGTGTAGTTCCCTCTATGTAATAACTCCATTTTTTCCTCTGACTATGGGTGGGGACTAGAGAACCAGAGACCCTGAGATATTTATATTCGCTTCCTGATTTAGTTTGCTTAAAAACGCCTTTTTACTTGCGGTTCGTACATATATTTCGCATTTTTTCTATATCTTCCAAATTCGCTTTAAAATGCATTATTCTAACTTATTTTAAATCTTGTTATTGTGTCTAACTAAGAAATGTATTTTTATATGAATAAGACAGGTTTAAAGAAAGATTATTACCTGCAGTTAAGTGCAACGTTAATACTTCCGGATTATGAAGTTTCAATGCCGCTATTTCGTAGTATTTGAAAATTCCAATGGTACCTAAGTAGATAGTTAAAGCATTGTTTGAGGGAATTCCCTCAATCAAGGGTTATAGTTATTTGGACTTTTTCAAGGTAAGTGTTTAGTTAGTTAATCCTTCTTAAAAATAATTTGAGAGTAACGGACAAAATGCAAAATTTTAAACATTCTTTGGGCGAAGACGTAACTGAATGGTACGGCTTTGTTAAGTGAACTTCAAGATGCCGAAAGTTAAAAATAGTTTAGTTCAAGTATGGATAAAAAATATATTCGAGCTACGTCTGGATGATGAAAAAGTGTTTTGGATAGCCTGTGGAAAAATAGTAAGTACCATTACATATTTTTAATTGATTTCGGAAATTAAATCCTTATTAATTGATGTAGGTTATTGAATTCACCGTTTTATCAGTTTTTAAACGCAATTAGATACTTATTTTTAAAATTAATTTTTCCTTAGATCATGTGCGAAAGGAAATCTCAAGTTACCTAGCACATTGAAACCTCTCTTCATAAAAGAAAATTAGAAACATTTAAGAAAACAAAAGTTTGTCAGACACGTTTGCGCCAGTCGTTGTTTCAAGAAACGGCCAAAAGAAATGCACAAGAGGAATTTAATTTCGAATTGTGTAGTGCACTTGTTAAAGCCAATATTCCATTAAAATCCTAGTTTTAGGTCATTTTTAGAAAAAAATTAGTAAAAAGCAAGTGCCAGATGAAAGCACGCTTCGAAAAAGGTGTATTAATGATTTATATCTTGAAACTATGGGGCATATAAAGAAAATTACAAAAAATAAATATCTTTATTTTATAGTAGATGAAACTACAGATTGTTGCGAGCGATATGTTGCAAATTTAATGATTGGTTATTTAAGTGAGCCGCAGTCTAGTATATCATATTTAATCGCTTCCAAAGATCTTGAGAAAACCAATCATGCAACAATAGTTCGCTTTATAAACGAAGCTTTCATGCAATTTTTTATTCCTGATATTGTTGCAACAGATAAAATAGTTTTAATGCTGTCTGATGCAGCACCGTATATGGTAAAAGCTGGACAGCAATTAAAATTATTTTATGAAAATTTAATACATGTAACATGTCTCGCACAGGGTATTAATAGAGTAGCAGAAACAATTCGTAATCAATTTCCATTAGTAAATAGTTTAATAAGTAGTATAAAGAAAGTGTTTTTAAAAGCTCCGTTACGAATTCAATTGTACAAAGAAAAGTTACCTAATATTCCTCTACCACCAGAGCCAGTGATTACACGTTGGGGTACTTGGTTAAATGCAGCTCTTTTTTATGCAGATCATTTGGAAAAAATAAAGGAGTTAGTTTTAGAAATTTCTGGTAATTCAAGTACTTACGTTCAAAAAGCTCAATCCATTTTAAAGAAAACACAATTGCACAATGAGCTGGCATTTATAAAAGCAAATTACTATTTTGTAAGTTCAACCATTGCTAAATTAGAAAGGGAAGCATTGTCATTAAATGAAACTATGCAAATAATTAATAAATCTCAACAGCTGATTTCTGCTGTTTCAGGAAATGTTGGTAAAACTATTTCTAATAAATTAAATGAAATTTTACAAAAAAACAGTGGATATCAGTTGTTACTAAAAGTTAATAAAGTTCTGAAACTTGAGGAAAATTCCGATGATCTTGTTATAAATTTAGATTTGGCCATATTAGCCGCATTAAAATATGCACCCATAACTTCCGTGGATGTAGAAAGAAGTTTTTCTTTGTACAAAAACATACTATCGGACAGACGCCAAAATTTTCTTGTCCGAAAACTTGGAAAAATATTTAGTTATAAATTGTTTTGCAAATAGTAATGAGAGGGTGTAATCTTTATAAATCTATAGCGTATAAGTAAATATGTAATTTTTAAATAACACATAATTTTAAAATAATGTTAAAATAATAATTGCTTTGTAAGTAGTAATGACAGGGTGCAGTTTTTATAAATGTATAGTGTATAAGTAAATATGTAGTTTTTAAATAACACATAATTTTGAATGTTAAAATAATAAGTTTGTATGCAATTTATCTTTTTCATATTTAAAAATTACAAGTATATACACTTTTTTTATATATTATTAATAATATAATTTGGAATTAACACAGGTAAATAGAAGATTCAATATTTATGCATATTTTGCATATTTTGAATTAATAATGCATTTTTGATGCATATTTTAAGGTTTTTAAGTGCATATATATGCACATATTTCGGCATTTTATAGTGCTAAAATCCGCTCTCTAAACTCATCACCGTTCATAATTCGATTTATTGAACCATGCCCTGATGATATATCCATCCTGCCTATCATCCATATACTATTTAACGCCTTTCTAACCCATTTATGTTTACACTAATAACTAAACACACTGCCCTACACATAAATAAATATAAAACCGTATTCAGCACTTTGACCTTTTTCTCTTGCCCAGGTTACATCATCCTGGATCGTCAAAAACTATTAACTGGCGCATATTATCTCGTAATTATACATGAATTATTAATGGGATTGTCACTATATTCTATATTGTCCAGTAGGATATCATTCGACATTCACACGATTTATACATAATTATAAATTTAAAACACCTGTTTTATTAACATTTACATCAATTTATACGTTGTCATTTATAATTATTATATACTAGACTTTTATTAATCAACATGGTTTTCCGATTTATCAACAATTTTCCTTTTGAATTATTTATACCATGCACTTAACCTTTTGTAAGTTCCCGTCATTTTAAATAAGAAATATCTACTCTTACGATCTTCTATCTTAATTTACATACCGTCGTTTATAATTAAACATCAAGTTATTAATAAACTTAAATTCCGAGTTATCTAACTTGTTATTAACCACAAATCATCCCTTTAGCCTTGCGTTGTTACTCTCATCAAAGGACGTATTAAAATACTCTAGAACACTTACAACTATAGGGATTGCTTGCAGCGTTAAGT
>JARFJB010000551.1:1885000-2092500 GCA_036346205.1 Vesta saturnalis | reverse complement strand
AGACACAGACACAGACACAGACACAGACACAGACACAGACAAGACACAGACACAGACACAGACACAGACACAGACACAGACACAGACACAGACACAGACACAGACACAGCCAGACACAGACAGAGACACAGACACAGACACAGACACAGACACAGACACGAGCACGACAGACACAGACACAGACACAGACACAGACACAGACACAGACACAGACACAGACACAGACACAGACACAGACACAGGCACAGACAGACACAGACACAGACACAGACACAGACACACACACACAGAGACACCACACAGAGACACAGACAGACAGACACAGACACAGACACAGACACAGACACAGACACAGACACAGACACAGACACAGACACAGACACAGACACAGACACAGACACAGACACAGACACAGACATAGACACAGACACAGACACAAACACAGACAGAGACACAGACGCAGACACAGGCACAGGCACAGACAGAGACAGAGACACAGACACAGACACAGACACATACACAGACACAGACACAGACACAGACACAGATACAGACACAGACACTGACACAGACACAGACACAGACACAGACACAGACACAGACACAGACACAGACAGACACGGACACAGATACTGACAGACACAGACACAGACACAGACACAGGCACAGAGACAGACACAGACACAGACACAGACACAGACACAGACACAGACACAGACACAGACACAGACACAGACACAGACACAGACACAGACACAGACACAGACACAGACACAGACACAGACACAGACACAGACACAGACACAGACACAGACACAGACACAGACACAGACACAGACACAGACACAGACACAGACACAGACCCAGACACAGACACAGGCACCGACACAGACAGACACAGACACAGACAGACACAGACACAGACACAGACACAGACACAGACGCAGACACAGACACAGACACAGACACAGACACAGACACAGACACAGGCACGGACACAGACACAGACACAGGCACAGACACAGACACAGACTCGGAAATGAGCACAGACACAGACACAGACACAGACTCGGACACGGAGACTGACACGGCCACGGGCACGGACACTGAGACGGACACGGACTCGGACACGGACATGGACACGGACCCTAATACGGACACAGACACAGACACAGACACAGACACAGACACAGACACAGACACTGACACAGAAACAGACACAGACACAGACACAGACACAGACACAGGCACAGGCACAGACACAGACACAGACACAGATACAGACACAGACACAGCGACACAGACACAGACACAGACACAGACACAGACACAGACGCAGACACAGACACAGACACAGACACAGACACAGACACTGACACAGACACAGAAGACACAGACACAGACACAGACACAGACACAGACACAGTCACAGACACAGACACAGACACAGACACAGACACAGACACAGATACAGACACAGACACAGACACAGAGACAGACACAGACACAGACACAGACACAGACACAGAGACAGACACATACACAGGCACAGACACAGACACAGACACAGACACAGACACAGACACAGACACAGACACAGACACAGACATAGGCACTGACACAGACACAGACACAGACACAGACACAGACACAGACACAGACAGAGACACAGACTCGGACACGGACAGTGACACGGACACGGGCACGGACACTGACACGGACACGGACTCGGACACGGACACGAACACGGACCCTGATACGGACACGGACTCGGACACGGACACGAACACGGACCCTGATACGGACACGGACACGGACATAGACACACAACACAGCAAGCATAGGCACGCACACACACACACCACACACACACACACACACACACACACACACACACACACCACACACACACACACACACACACACACACACACACACACACACACACACACACACACACACACACACACACACACACACACACACACACACACACACACACACACACACAACACACACACACACACACACACACACACACACACACACACCACACACACACACACCACACACACACACACAACACACAACACACACACACACACACACACACACACACACACACACACACACACACACACACACACACACACACACACACACACACACACACACACACACACACACACACACACACACACACACACACACACACACACAACCACACACAACTACACACACACACACACACACACACACACACACACACACACACACACACACACACACACACACCAATTCTGTTTTTGACTAATAAATGAAAAATTCAGACGTTCATGCCCATCACTCTATTCTCTTGCAAGATAGGTAAAACCTGTATGTCGTCTCGATATAATCATGTATCTGTATACCTATTTAGTTTCTGTAATATTCATGCACTGATTCTGTCACATCTTTTTATTCCTTAAACGCCTCTTTCTTGTCTCAATCGCACTTTCTACCGCATTTAATCTCCACTTTTCAGATCAGCCGCCCCCAGTCTTACTCCTCACTTTACCCACATGTACCTACTTAATCAATCGTTATTCAGTTATTTTTTCAATTTGGCCAACTCACCGAGCTTCTTTCATACATATCAACCATCTTTTTATTCGCGCCATATGAGATTATTTTGACGCGCTGCAGGGGATATTTTTTGTAACTTGTAAGTGTGGTGTAAATGTTACGCCACTGAGATTTGGAGGATGTTACGATATAAACTGGTAGTAGAATGGAATATCAGGTAAAATTGTGTGTTTGATCGACTGCTCAGTGGTTGGGGGTAGGTAACGTGTTAATTTTGCGCACAGTAGGATAGTTTGCCATAAATAAGGCACAGTATGGGTTGGGGTTGACATAAAACCGGAAGGGACGCCAGATTATTTAAAATTATACAAGCGGATTGGAAATACCTGATTACAAAGGTTTACAGCTCGTCTAAGTACCCAAATAACTCGCTTACCTTTGGACGTGATCACAGGCGGTCCTAGGACCTGCATGTTTTCGCTATACCTGTAAGGCCTCAAAAGTATCCCACGTTTTTCTTAAATGATTAAGTGGTATAAGATCCGTGGCTAATCTGATTACAGAAAACCAATACATTCGTCGTTACTTCACTTAATAGATATAACTTGCAATGAAATTGTAATTCAAAGAAAAGGAAACACTTTAAATCAATTTTACAACCACTTGAAATTATACCAATCAATTCGCTACTAAATATACTCAAAGTCATAAAAGAAAATGCATTAAAACATCTTTCCTTAAATGTTACGCTACAATTAAAATAATCAATTGTTAATCTTTCCAACGTAATTACTTTACTCAAAACAAACAAAAAATTTTGATGCTAATTCGGTTATCTCATCTAGATAACTAAACAAACACTTAAAATGAGCGTAAATAATGTGCTGTATATGAACTGGGGTTCACAGCTGGATTCACTTTAAAAAACATGTTCGTTAACCTATAGACAAGTATTATAAATAAACAACTTCCGAGATATCCAAACAATTGTTACATTGGTTTTCCACACAAATTAAATTACTTCGTTAACTTAAAATGTAGTGATATTAGCTAGTTTATACGTCTGCTTTTACTAAATTACTGTAAATATTACTCGTATACCAAGATCACAAATGGTTATAACAAATAGTCTGCGTTCCCCTTTTTAACGCAATCGTCACAAAATTTCGGTACAAAATGGTCAATGCAACCAATAAAAACTTTTTTTTATTTAACCAACAGAACTGCGTATTCAACCGTTAACACTTACACACACAATACATTATTAAAAATTGTTAACACAGCAACAATATGAACGGGAATGATTACTTTAGATTTCAACAGCCTTAACAACAATTGGTTCCTCTAATTTACCTCCTTTCGTTATACAACCACCTGTTGGAAACCCACAGGATGAACCCTGCAGCGGCTTCGGCAATGAGATCGATGTTGTAGCTACTCTCGAATCTCCCAGTACGACGCACCTCGAGAAGGGAAACGGCGCGACGATTGAATGTCTGAATCGAGGATGATTAGATCTCAATTGGTTGTGCGGTACACTGCTGTCTATATTTACACGTTACTCGTTAACTGTACTCTACTAATGACCTAGTTCGGAATGATTCTTATCATTTTTCTTTAACAACACAAAAAAATCCCAAGTATGTACAGCGAGTTTTTCGTTACCAGCGAGTCATGCACTTAATATCTGGAAATTAGGAACAAAAGCGATAACTACTCCATAGAACAGGGAGAGCACTGGAATTAACGCTCAACATCTTAATAAGTAAATAAATCAATCACGTGTTAGTTGAGCGACACAATAAAATCCCTTCAAAGGTTGCTTGGGGCAAACTGCCCCTACTCACGGAAGTTCTTTCAACACGGATTTAAGGTAACGCCGTTCCGCGATAATTCACCCGCGGTGGTAATGGTAACTTATTAACGCCTTTGCGTCTACACTAAGAGTTTCCCCCGAGCATAACTCACTTACCGCCACATTGACCTCTAATTCCCCTTTCTCTTAATTAACCAATCATAACAAGGATTACTTAGAATTTTAATAGGCGCCAAAACGAACTAAACTCGAAACGCGACGGGAAAATTGCTTTACCAAAAAAACACTTAGCTGTAATCGATAACCAGTAAGTTGATGGTTTTATTTATTACAACGCTAGTCCTTAACGCCTCGTATCTAAAAGCGAAACTCAAACATTTTACCGATACATGCTTTCTACACTATATTTGAATACAAAGTAACAATTTTAAATAATATATAATTTTCCAACAGCGTAATTTCAATGGCAATGCTTATTGGGACAAAATTTACAGCATACGAACAACTATTATTTACAAAGACTCTACTTCATTTTCAACAAACTTAGTAAAAGGGATTTTACTGCCTCTCGGTGCCAATACGTAAACCAAATCTTAATTCAAACTTCCAACTAAACTTGATAAACGAAAACTTATATTTCGTTTTCAGAATAAAGATTCCAAATGCGACTACCATTTGTAAGAATTTCCAATACTTTCCAAATACGTAAAAGACAAAAAAAAACGTTACAATCTAAACGCTTCCAAAAATTCATGCGTTATCAAGCTCAATTGCATGAACTTGTACTACATGTCAGAAGTCAGGTACCAACAAATAATTCATAATTTCGAAACTAACGCCCAATATTCGATAAAACCACGACCGCATGACAAATAAAGCAATCAGTATGATGTAAAAGCATATTTACATGTTGTATGAAGAATTGTGAGTTGAAAGTTTTGTGGGTAGCCGTTTTGGTCGAAAGTGAAGCATTCTCTGAAAAATTCTCTATTTCTGATTTAATTGATAGCTTTATCAGCTCTAGAAGAGAAATTTTTCAGTGTAAACTATTTCTATACATTGCAATGTACTTACTTGTCTAAGATTTACTAATCGCTATTTTGTGAAGGATATATAAGAATAACCGCTTTCACCCAAGGAGTAAGCTATCAATATTCCTTTATTTCCTTATAATTTTTTAATTTATTTCAGTGCCGAAATATTATAAATAACTAAATCGCTAGTCTCAAGACTGATCATTAACAGTATTCGTTAATACGTAAAGCTCGCCTTTAACCTAAGAGGTAATGAAACGTCATCTGACCAAATTATAATTATTTACATTATCTTATTTTAGATTTTCTGTTTTATCCTTATTCTTGTTCATGTTCTGGTTCCTGTTTTGCTTCTTGTTCATCCTTTCTCGGTCGTTCGCCTTCGATTGAGTTGCGCTATCTGGAATTAACATTAGGCTATACTGAAGATAGATATGTCTTCTTCCTAAGCGTTGTACATTGCTGGTGGGTATAACGATGGAATCTGGCTGTACATTCGTTAATGGTGACGACTCGAAACCCTTGTAACCTGTACTCGCCTGGGTCTGAATTAACCAGGACGAGTTTGATTAACATCAGGGTCTAAAGCATAACTACTCGTCCAACTAGGTCAGAGCCCTCTATTATCGCATGTATTAATTAATTTCGTCTACAAATTTATATTACAAATTTAAATGTGTCGGAAACTGCCTTCTGCAGTGGTCGATATAGTTTCTACAAATAATAATGTAAATTAATGTTAAGGTCAAGTGTGAGCTGAACAGTCTTTTCCAAACACATCTATATGAGTGGTTGGTTATTAAGGGTGAATTTGTAAAACAATGGCAAGTGGAACTATCGCATTTTCAAGTTGAAATCTAATCTATTGTATGCGAATCTCCCTTTTCAGATTAACATGGTGAAGGTTTCTCAACGAACCCGAGTGGTATATTAAGTACTTTTGAAAATATTAATCAATTTTCTCTTTGTTGGTTGCTAATTAGCTAAATATTGCGGTTTGCCCGCGTTAGGATTTACTCGGGGTGAACCCTTATATTTGTATTTATTAATATACGAAATTTGTCTAGTCTTTGGGGAAACTGTAATATAAATTATTATTATAAATGTTTACTGGTTGTAGATAAGTGTGAATATTATTTAGAAGGAATTTGTTAGTATTTTGGGAAAAATTCAATACAACGTGTGATTAGGAATATGTGGAAGGTAAGTGTGATCCTTACATTGCGTCGGGTCATACTAAACGTGTCCAGTCCTTGTTTTTATTATTGAGATTTTGGACAAATTAAGATTATCAAGGGAACTGGTGTTTATTTAATATTTCTGCTTCTGCTCCCTGGTTCAAGCCTTTCTTATTAAACAATAATTCACTGTTTTCAAAGCTTGTGACGCTCAATTATTGTTCACTCTCTTTATCACTATTACTACAACATTTTCTTGTTCTCTCTAACTAACTTAATGAGATTCACTATTTGTCAACACTTCAAAACTACCCACGCCAATAAAGTGCTCTACGATTAATTTATCGTTAGATTAACTTCGCAGTCGCGCCTTCTACCTTCATCCCTTTATGCTACGTGGTAGGTTAGACACGTGGCAAACGATGTGTACTGAAGAAAAAGTGATAAGGTCAGTCGTTGTTAAGATCTAAAAGCGAAGGAACGCCTCATCAACAATTGTGAACAATTGTATTGAATAACCATAAAAAAGTTATAAATAAAAGATTAGTGTGAATATTGAATAAAATATATAGATAGGAAATATCTAAGTGATAACACGGTGATCCCAGCTAATTGCGCATTTATGGCTTCAAAATCGGGCTTCAGTTGGGGTAGAGGCTGCGTATAAAGTTGTGACGTCATAGGTTGTTTACATAAGGCAAGATTAGTGAAATAAGTTTATGAAATAATAATGATACTTACTACGTTTAGTTTAGCTAATACGAAATCACAGTGATCTAGTAGTGTGGAGCCCAAACATGAAATGGCTTTCCGTTCTGCTTTTGTGAAAAGAAGTCGCT
Organism: Vesta saturnalis; assembly: GCA_036346205.1. Classification (NCBI taxonomy): domain Eukaryota; kingdom Metazoa; phylum Arthropoda; class Insecta; order Coleoptera; family Lampyridae; genus Vesta; species Vesta saturnalis. Next base: position 2,085,068 of record JARFJB010000551.1, on the reverse strand, counting down.
TTTGTTGTCGATGACAACCAAATTTTTAAACAAACAAAACTTTAGTAGGATAGGCAACACCTAACAAAAATAATATTGTAGCTTACGAAGAAGAGTAATGTGTAATTCTGTCATAGTTGAACACGAGCCGCATCCAGCAGCGGGTAAACACCAGTTGCGAAAGAAGAACAACAGCGTAAGATAATTTATTCACTATTTACTCCAAATAAAAAAAGCTGTCAGTATATGTAATCCTAATTGATCTGAAGGAATTTTTTTTAATGTAATCAAGTCGTTTTTGCAGAGTTATACCAGGTGTAATCGTAACCGCTTAATTTCCGGATTTGCAAAACCTGATTTAGTAACGTTATTCAGTATCATAAATTGAACCGTTATTCAATTAATTAACTTCGTTCATGTACAGTGCGATATTTTTTATATGAATTCCTCCGTTTCGAAATAAAGATAAGTTTAGCATATTTAAAGTGTCATACCAACAATTAATTTTTAAATTTTTAAATAAAACCAAATCTATTCTCCCGTTTACGAGTGGGTTGTTGAATGTTCCAACCACCCCACTACCAATTGTATTCCGAGGTTATATATGCAAGAAACACCGCATTCCGCCATCTTATTGCGTTACACACTTATTTAAAACATACAGAACATACAGAAACCTGTTGTGCCGTTTCAAAGTACTACTCAGTCATCCTTGATAAATACTTGCCCAGGCATTTATTTAAAAAAAATACTTTAAATTTAGTAGTGTAATTCGTCTAGTTTCTTCACCATACACAACCTGTGAGCTAAATAGAGCTGTTTCACATCTGTTTTGATACATCTCCATTACCAAATTGCATCATGAAGACACAAACACCTGCAGCCGTGTCTGGATGCCGTGATTCAGAATTAGTCCAAAGACTATCTGAACCATATGGTTTGCCTCTTTGGGTGACGCTCGAGAAATACCGTCTCAGCCCAAGGAGCGAAGCTGACAACCGTACTCATTCTGAGGAGTGGAAAAACCGTATACTTTAAATGTATATTACTCATGACTTAGTTAAACGTTTTTATTGTAAGGAAATTGTTTTTTCCAGGCGGGTTTAATTAGTTTGACGGTAAAAGTTAATTTCAAGCGTCCTTTGGAATCGGCTAGTATCTCAACAAATTACTCTTTCACTTCACTTTGATACAGTCAATATCTCTCCACACCATTCCAGATATCCTTATTTTCTTGATCGTTCTCTCCAGGCAATAAAACTGATTTTTTGAAGTTTCACTTTCATTCTAATTCATGTTACCCAGGGGAATGCCCATTAATACTGTTTAACAGACCTATCGACTCTTTCACTTTTTCTAACTTCTTTTGCCCTATGGATTTAAATTTAATTTCGTGACCATAGCGCCAGACTACCATCATCTGTATGCACATCATTTTCTTTGCGCTTCGTCCCTGATACATACCGATGTCCAACTGTCTTTCACTTATTATACTCATAATTTTGGTTAGAAGTTTAGGTATATTTGTATGTAAAGGTTGGGAAGGACTGGTTTTTAGTCATGAAACTAGGGTAGAGTTATGTTGCTGGATTTATGGGAAGTTGTTGTAAATTATTGGATATTCAATTTGGTGATTTTTTTGTTGCTCTTTAGATATTATTGACGTATAAAAATTGACTATGTACAGCATAGCATAGCAATTAATTGATTTTTGGTTTGTTAATTTATAAATTTACATCGAGAATCATTTCTTCGTAGCATTTGGTTGTGGTAGATATATAGTTGCTAAGTCAGTGTGGCCAGGTGATGATTTTTCACAGATAAGGATTAAAAGCGAAGCTAGTGTAGACCTTACAGTGAGTTAGTTTAAGTGATATTGTTCAATGTGTGCAGTCGAAGGAAAAATACACTTGGCTAGTTGCGCTTTAGCACGTTTCTGAAGGTTTTTGTTGACGAGAACCTTTCACTTCGTAGACAGGGCAATTTTCTCGTTTTTACAGATAAAACTGAGTGAATTTTTAGTAAAGAGATTGGCTTGAGTTCTTCAAGTGTAAGATGGCGGATTTTGTAGTTGCGAAAGGACGTTAATTATACATGGCAGTAGAGCATTTGTGAGTAATGTAAACCAACCGTATTTCCTGTGAGCCTGAAGAACGTGTTGTGGAATCGTAGTACGAAGGGTTGATAGCCCGCTTCGCTTTGGCGTATTTCCATGAAGAGTTCGTAGGAGACACTTCCATTGTTTGTGTAGTTTTCCCCGATGCACTGATGTCATTTAAGGGAAAAATATTCGTGAACGGCTTTGTTGAACGCTTTAAATAAGCAGAGAGATGAGAAGTTGCTGTGCTTAATTGAGATAGTAATTATTGTTTCAAGAAACTATGTAGAACTCTGGCGACATCAAGAGTTATCCATTCTGTCAGCTTTTGCATTAAAATTTTTGAAAATTCAGAAAAATATTCCTGGAGGAGTGAAACGCGAATTTCCATCACGTAGAGAAGAGTCAATCGTTCCGACAAAAGACAGCACCTTATTTTAAATTGGTCTGTTATGAAGATAAACATTGCTTGTTTGAAAATTAATGAACAGGTGGTTGATAAAAAGTATGCGTTTTTGGATTTAGTGTTTACTAGGTTACTATCTGTTTACTGAAACATTCTTAACCGACACATATACAAAACTATGTAGTTACTTAAGTTTTTCTTGTTATTGAATTTTCTACGTTATTGTGCTGCACATACACTGTTTACATTGATTTAATAGATGATTGTCAAAGTTAATTATTGAGTTTCTTTTATGCGTTGATTATTTCTAATGAAAAACTTTACAGAGGCTAAAAGGATGTTGATCAATTATATGTTCGATAATTCAGTTTTGTTGTTAATCTCAATTGAGTTTACGAAAGATATGGTCGATTGGAGTTTGAAATTAATCTAAATGAAAGCTGAATCCAAAATTTTGCATTTCAATTTTTATCGTAACAAGATTTGTTTTTGAGTTTAGAAGTTTATTTGTTTCAGGTAAAGCGGTAAAGTTTGTGTGTATTGGGAACATTACGTTTCAGATACAACTCAAGGGGATAGCATCCGAAGTGTACGACACCCGGAGGCTGCAATAGGTAGGTACACGTATTTTTTCCGGTTTACGTTCAAGACTGTTTTCAGGTAATGCATTAAATGATGTATGGTAAATTAGGAAAGATGTTAGCTCTTGGAGGAAACTGGTGTATTTGTTATGGGTATAGCTTTAGGCGGTCGATTATAACGAAAGATGAAATTGAGCTCTAAAGTACGGCGCGTTCAAAAATACCCGACACAGCCGCTCTTATGAAACATGACGTTAGTAACCATATGTCGCACCTATGTGATAGTGCGCCCATACTAAATATAACCTCAAAGTTGACATTTGACGTTTAACGTTTATGAGTGGAAAGAAATGTCGTGCCGCTCTTATGAAACGTCGTTAGTAACCATTTGCCTCAACACATATGATAGTACACCTATATTACACATAACGAGATTATAGTGTTACCCATAATTGCTTTTTGGTCTTTGCACAATTTTGAATAATTTGGGCACTCGTAAACATTAAACGTCAAATGTCAATTTTGAGGTTATATTTAGTATTAGGGCTCATATGTTACGGCAAATGGTGACTAAGATCATGTTTCATAAAAGCGACTGTCATTGTCAGAAGCTTATTGTTTATAATAGTTTACATACGAATTCTAAAGTAGCATTTACGAAAAATAAAGCGATGTAAATTTTTTTGTTACATCGATTGGGGCTTGAACCTTGATGGCGCAGTTGGTTAGCGCGGTACTCTAGCAAAGTACAGGTCGTAGGTTCAAATCCTACTCGAGGTAAACTTTTTATTTATGTATTTAATAACATTACTAATATTTTTTAATCACAATCAACTGTCAATCGGACAAGTAGAAATTGTACCATATTAAATTACACCAGGAATTACGCAATAATGACTACGAAACATAAGTAAGATTTTGCCAGTGGATTAGTGCTCAACTGGAGATTAGTCCAAACTTCTTATCTTATATTGTTTTGTACCAATGCTACGTTTAGAAGCAATAGTGACGTAAATTGGCCCAATATGTACTATTACGTATCAGGCAATTTATTTTGGATCCGACAAATGCAAAACCAAAACCACTTGTCTATAAATGTTTGATGCAGCATTCTACGCAATTGAATTATTGGACCGTATTTTTTTAACATACCCTGACTTCATATGCTTAATAATGATGAACGACAGAATACGTGGCTGCAACAGGACAATGCCCCTTGGCACTGCAACTACGAGGTACGTGAATTTTTAGATGATAATTATCCTCAAAAATGGATTGGGTGTATAGGTATTGTCTAGTGGCCCCCCAAGGTTGTACAATCTTACCCCATTAGATTTCTTCTTATGGGGAACGTGTATGTGTCACATCTCTCACTACAAAAAAAGAAATGGCAGATACAATACGAGACGCTTGTGGAACGGTAACACTTCAGATGCTGGGAAACGTGAGGGAAAACCATAAAACGACTAAATGTATGCATTCAGCAAGACAATTTTTCGAACATTAAAAAGAACTCAGCAACTGTTGAATTATTCAATGACTGGAGAAGTTCGTTTAATTTAAATCAATTTCTATGATAACGTGATACATTTTACTTTTGAAATTAATTTATATCTAAGTTAGTGTTTATTTTTAAATCAATTTTTTGTCTCTTTTATTTTAAAATTTCATTGCTACTGCGAATAATCACAAAAAAGCCATTGGAATATTGAATAACACAGAAAAATCAAAATAACTTAAAAACAGCAAGATCTAGGCTACAGGACATACTTATGACGAATTTTTGGTTTTTTATTCTCTTTAACCTAGCGTAAAAATATAAAGAGAAAAGTGATATTTTTGAATTTCAAGTTTCGCAGGTTTGAACGTATATTTTGAACACCCTGTAGCATTTATCTTTGATATTATTTCTTCATAATATGGGCTTAAGCTTGGCCTTTCCTTGGTCCTGCAAAAGCGATTTTTTGGACAAAAATTGAATTCTTTAAAAATATAAATAAAGTTTTATAATTGCACGTAGAATCCAAAACTCTACTGATATACAGGACGTTCCATTAAAAAAATTCTGAATTCCCTTTCCCTGCTTTTATTGGCAATGTTTACCCATAAAACACCAGTTTATTCTATTGTTGACGGTCTGTGCAGACTGACACCTCAGATTATAGGATCGGTTCAACGTTGACTCAGAATATGGATTGCGAGGGAGAGTTATTTCCTATAACAATTCGTTAACGAGGAATGACAGAAAAGAAATGTCTTCTTGTCTTGTGGAGTGTGAAAAAGTTAAGGGCGTATTTGAAAGGCACGGAATTTGCCGTAGTGACCGATGTTGCATCACTAGCGTTGCTCCACAATTTGAGGGAACCAACTGGATATGTAACGAGATAGGTAGTCAGATTGCAGCAGTATAATTTTGCGGTTGTACAGGTTATGTAGTGCATGATGTGTTGTGCCCGTTTTAGACAAAGTAGATGAAGGTAGACCCAATATTCATACCCTGAAGGTGACCAAAGAGAGTAGAAGGTAAACCAGATAAAACGTATGTATGAATAGAGAAGAAGATGAATATGCATGTGCATGTGCGTGTGCGTGTGCGTGTGCGTGTGCGTGTGCGTGTGCGTGTGCGTGTGCGTGTGCGTGTGCGTGTGCGTGTGCGTGTCGTGTGCGTGTGCGTGTGTGTCGTGTGCGTGTGCGTGTGCGTGTGCGTGTGCGTGTGCGTGTGCGTGTGCGTGTGCGTGTGCGTGTGCGTGTGTCGTGTGCGTGTGCGTGTGCGTGTGCTGTGTGCGTGTGCGTGTGTCGTGTGTCGTGTGCGTGTGCGTGTGCGTGTGCTGTGTGCGTGTGCGTGTGCGTGTGCGTGTGTGCGTGTGCGTGTGCGTGTGCGTGTGCGTGTGCGTGTGTGTGTGTGTGTGTTTGTGTGTGTGTGTGTGTGTGTGTGTTATAACAAATAAAAAATTTTGGGGTATTGTTATCGTATTACAAAGGTAAATTGCACCACGGTATATCTCAGCGAACTACAAACCTATTAAACTTACTGTAATTGAGAACTCATTCATTAGGTGTGAGGGAAGTAGAGATTTATCCGTAGATGTAATCGGTATTAGCACTTGTTTTATTGGACGCCACTCAGTTTCTAAGTAAGATAATTAAAATACAACAAAAATTGGGAAAGGTTGTATCTCGAAGCATAATAGGTGTGGACTTTGGGCCGTTGGAGCGATATGGCCTTACTTTTTCGAAGATGACAATGGTAATGCCACAATAATGAATGGAGAACGTTACCGTAAGTTGTGGTTCCAGCAAGAAGGCGCTACATGCCACACCTCCAACGAGACTATTCATCTGTGGCATGAGAAACTTTCAAACCGACTCCTATCGCGCGGAGGTGACCAAAACTGGCCACCAAAGTCATGTGACCTGGCACCGTGCGACTTTTTTCTTTGGGGGTTTCTCAAATCACAGGTTTATGAGCACAATCCCCGAACCATACAAGACCTGGGGTAGGAAATTCGACGTCTCAGCGCCGAACTCCAGGTGCAAGGCTGTGCAAAAACAATCATAAGTTTCATGGACAGTCACTAGCTGCAGAGCATCTGTTGGTGGACATATGCCAGATGTCATTTTCCATACTTAAATCGGAACGTGTTGCCAGGTTGCGTTGACGCACCCTGTATGTAGGATGTTATAAGGACGTGTATTACGTATTTTGAGCACGAGGGTATTGAGTTTGAACGAAAAAAAAAATTTTTTTGTGTGTGTGCGTAAAGTATGTGGGTGTATGCTACGCCACTGGAAATTTAGGAGAAATATAATTCTGTATGTAGATACGTGTATTTGAATATTAGAGAGACTTTAGTGCCTTTAGCACCTAAATTTATTGGACCGTTTTATATAAAGAAAAAAGTCTCGTATCAGACGTATGAGTTATCGGACGCCTCGGGCGACTCTAGAGGCATATGGCATGCTAAAGATTTAAAGTTTAGACCGTCAGACGATTAAGTTAGATTAGATTTTAGTGAATATATAGTAGGTTAGGCTATTGAATTAATAGATCGAATTTTTGTTTTTGTTCTACCGTCAGATTGCTATTGGTAGGTTGGTCGGAAAACTATCGGGCGTGTGGAGTTGACTATTTCTATTTTCTTTTGTATCAGAATTTGTCTGTTTTGTTTGTGTCCTTGGGGCACACTTGGCTGTGTAGGGACGGCCCTAGAATTTTCCTACAGCAGAGGCCAACTGCTTGTCGTAAGAGGCGACTAATCAAAGGGGTGTGTCGAGGTAGGGTGAGACCTTGGTCTTGACGGGGGAGTTGAATCCCATGTTGAAGGTTTTGGTGATGCATTTTTGGATTTAGATTATAATAGGGTTATTTTGGTTTTAGACCACTTTACGGTATAGCCGTCGTATATAGTTAGGACTATTTAGATTAGGGTCTTTTGTTTTTAGAAAGTCTGATGGGTCTACTTTATTGATTACCGATTTGTGACTTGTTCTTTTGAACTTTACCGGCTTTAACGTTAGCTTGTTTTTTTTTGGGTTGTGGCTTCACGAGCGGACCTCGGTGAAGTGTTCTAGTCTTTGTGTAGGTCTCTTAGGACCAGTATTTTTGAGTTTTTCTGGAAGAAAATCTCCTTGTAGAGGAGGTGCCAGGTTTCGTTGACGCACCCTGTATGTAGGATGTTATAAGGACGTGTATTACGTGTTTTGAGCACGAGGGTATTGAGTTTGAACGAAAAAAAAAATTTGTGTGTGTGTGTGCGTAAAGTATGTGGGTGTATGCTACGCCACTGGAAATTTAGGAGAAATATAATTCTGTATGTAGATACGTGTATTTGAATATTAGAGAGACTTTAGTGTTGGAATAATTAGATTTTGATGAATGTAAATGTGAAGAGAAATTTGTCTATGGGACGATAATGCTTTCCACTGGATTGCTTCTGTTTTGCTGCCGTTAGAGATGGAATGTTTGAAGATAAAATGAGTAATCTTGGTTAGAAAATGTGAAGAATAAGTGTAGAATGTTTTAGAAAATATGCAGAGAAAGATTGGGTATGTTTAAGTGTTAATTTCCGAAGGGTTTTGTAATGTTGTGCAATTTGTTTTAAGAATACGTGTATGTATATGGAATTTGAGACATTAGACTGTACTTATTTGTGCAAATGTTGCGGAAGCAGATCGAGCGCAGGTTGGAGATAAATGTTAAAAGTTGCGTAATGGACCAGAGTGGCTACTGAATGAATGTAATGACGAAAAATGATTTCTTCATGAAGTAATTGTAAAATTTGTAAGTGAAAACAAATATGGCGATGTATTGTAATTACACGCGTGCTTGTATAGAGGAAGCAGTTATTGAACTATGGAATTTTGAATGAATATTATTGGAGAATATAACGCGGAAGGAAGACATGTTTAAAGATGGATGACTGAAGTTATAAATAGGAAAGTCAGAAGTTGATTAGAGTTAGGAAGTTAGCTTTTGGCTTGTGATGAGAGCTCGGAAGACGCGCGAGTTAGTGTGATAGAATGTGATGATGTTGGAGTATTTTGTGAATTTTAATGAGGCAGTAATTGTTTAAACAACTGCGTAACCTGAACCGGGATGAATCGAAAAGACATTCATAAACAAAACAATAATTAAATTGAAGTTGAAGATAAAATTAGTTTGTTTATTTTCAAGAAAATAATAGTGCGTAAGCAGATTTGAATAAAGATAACAGTGTTATGTTAAAGTATTAAGTGCAGCGCGTGTTCTTGTAACGAGATTCAGCTAAAAGTATTTATGAGACCACCTGTTAAGTGAACGAAGCGTTCGTTGTATATTAACCAATGTTTAAGTAACGTTATATGACATTGAAAGTTTATTTGTATAAGGGACTAAATTGGTGTAAAGGTTGCTAGAAATTTTAGAGGCAACCAAACGTTACAGTATTACGTGTTATTAGACTATTTGTGAGTGCACAGAGGAATAAGTTTTGTTGAGCCTTTGTAATGTGCTTCAGGCAATTTAAGGAGTACAAATGGACTACATATTGATTTACGGAAGAAAGAAAATCCAAGGATTAATGGACAATTTTAAGTAAGGTTTATATTTAAGATTTTAAAATTTAGTAAGCACGATTATCTTTTGGTTTAGTTCATTTGGTAATGTTGTTAAATATTAATTAGTTAGAAACGAAAGATAATCGTTCTGAATTATTGTGTTGTTGTATAGTATTAAGAATTTTGCGAAATTGGTAGTGACGTGGTTTTGATTTTCAACCACGTGTGATATATGTAATTTGTGTATGTAAACATTTGTTTTTGATTATTTTATGCAGGACAATATATATTTATCGTTATTTTTTTATTTTGTTGTTTATTTAGCCAGGTATGAAACACAGATGTAACATTTACTTAATTGGTGATCTTGTTTTGACAATTTTAAAGTAAGCTTTGCATATTTTAATTTTCAGATTTGCAACCTGAAAGTCTTATTAGCCAGGTTGATTGCAAAATTTTATGTCAGTTTCATTGCAATGTATTAACGATCGCTGTTAGTTTAAATTTCATTAAGTATAATAAAGTTGAGTTTTGAAACCTTAAATGTTTACGAATGTCAAATACGATTCAGAGTAAAGTAAATTTAAAAGATATCGTTCATGTTAAGAATTTTAAAATTAATTACCGTTCATTGAATGAATTTGATGATCAATTTTATTTTGAAGTTTTGGTATACGAGGTGTATTCAAAAGTTTTAATAACCTGGGTAGTACTAAATTTGGTTGGTGATGTTGGGCGGTGTTGTTTTCCTTGTTTGGTTTCGGTGCTCCTTTTCCCTCGTGGTTTTTCGTTGCTTTTTGGTTTGTTGTGGTGGGCTGGCTTTCCGTTGGTTTTGGTTGGTGGTGTTGGTTTCTCTTTCTTTTTCGATTCCTAGTAGGATCGGTTCAACGTTGACTCAGAATATGGATTGCGAGGGAGTTATTTCCTATAACAATTCGTTAACGAGGAATTAAAGGAAATTTTCGACGACAGAAAAGAAATGTCTTCTTGTCTTGTGGAGTGTGAAAAGTTAAGGGCGTATTTGAAAGGCACGGAATTTCCCGTAGTGACCGATGTTGCATCACTAGCGTTGCTCCACAATTTGAGGGAACCAACTGGATATGTAACGAGATAGGTAGTCAGATTGCAGCAGTATAATTTTGCGGTTGTACAGGTTATGTAGTCATGATGTGTTGTGCCCGTTTTAGACAAAGTAGATGAAGGTAGACCCAATATTCATACCCTGAAGGTGACCAAGAGAGTAGAAGGTAAACCAGATAAAACGTATGTATGAATAGAGAAGAAGATGAATATGCATGTGCATGTGCGTGTGAGTGTGAGCCTGAGCGTGAGCGTGTGTGTGTGTGTGTGTGTGTGTGTGTGTGTTGTGTGTGTGTGTTGTGTGTGTGTGTGTTGTGTGTTGTGTGTGTGTCTGTGTGTCTGTGTGTCTGTGTGTCTGTGTGTCTGTGTGTCTGTGTGTCTGTGTGTCGTGTGTCAGTGTGTCAGTGTGTCCGTGTGTCCGAGTGTCCGAGTGTCCGTGTGTCCGTGTGTCCGTGTGTCCGTGTGTCCGTGTGTCCGTGTGTCCGTGTGTCCGTGTGTCCGTGTGTCCGTGTGTCCGTGTGTCCGTGTGTCCGTGTGTCCGTGTGTCCGTGTGTCCGTGTGTCCGTGTGTGTCCGTGTGTCCGTGTGTCCGTGTGTCCGTGTGTCCGTGTCGTGTGTCCGTGTGTCCGTGTGTCCGTGTGCCCGTGTGTCCGTGTGTCCGTGTGTCCGTGTGTCCGTGTGTCCGTGTGTCCGTGTGTCCGTGTGTCCGTGTGTCCGTGTGTCCGTGTGTCCGTGTGTCCGTGTGTCCGTGTGTCTGTGTCCGTGTGTCCGTGTGTCCGTGTGTACGTGTGTCTGTGTGTCTGTATGTCTGTGTGTCTGTGTGTCTGTGTGTCTGTGTGTCTGTGTGTCTGTGTGTCTGTGTGTCTGTGTGTCTGTGTGTATGTGTGTGTGTGTGTGGTGTGTGTGTGTGTGTGCGTGTGGTGTGCGTGTGCGTGTGCGTGTGTCGTGTGCGTGTGCTGTGTGCGTGTGCGTGTGCGTGTGTGTGTGTGTGTGCGTGCGCGTGCGCGTGCGTGCGCGTGTGCGCGTGCGTGCGTGTGCGTGTGCTGTGCGTGTGTGTGTGTGTGTATGTTTGTGTGTGTGTGTGTGTGTGTGTGTGTTATAACAAATAAAAATTTTGGGTATTGTTATCGTATTACAAAGGTAAATTGCACCACGGTCTATCTCAGCGAACTACAAACCTATTAAACTTACTGTAATTGAGAACTCATTCATTAGGTGTGAGGGAAGTAGAGATTTATCCGTAGATGTAATCGGTATTAGCACTTGTTTTATTGGACGCCACTCAGTTTCTAAGTAAGATAATTAAAATACAACAAAAATTGGGAAAGGTTGTATCTCGAAGCATAATAGGTGTGGACTTTGGGCCGTTGGAGCGATATGGCCTTACTTTTTCGAAGATGACAATGGTAATGCCACAATAATGAATGGAGAATGTTACCGTAAGTTGTGGTTCCAGCAAGAAGGCGCTACATGCCACACCTCCAACGAGACTATTCATCTGTGGCATGAGAAACTTTCAAACCGACTCCTATCGCGCGGAGGTGACCAAAACTGGCCACCAAAGTCATGTGACCTGGCACCGTGCGACTTTTTTCTTTGGGGGTTTCTCAAATCACAGGTTTATGAGCACAATCCCCGAACCATACAAGACCTGGGCTAGGAAATTCGACGTCTCAGCGCCGAACTCCAGGTGCAAGGCTGTGCAAAAATAATCATAAGTTTCATGGACAGAGTCACTAGCTGCAGAGCATCTGTTGGTGGACATATGCCAGATGTCATTTTCCATACTTAAATCGGAACGTGTGCCCTTTGTGTTTCAACTATAGTTTATTTTCTGCATTATTACATCCGGAGTTCTTATTGTGACAACCTATACATGTAAATACAGTTATTTAGTGTTTATTCAGATTATCTATCATGCTATGAGATACAACCTTTCTCAATATTTTTTGTATCTTAATTATTAAACCAAGAAATAGATTGGCGTACAATAAAACAAACGCAAAAACTGATTACATCTATGGACAAGTCTCTGCTTTCCCCACACTTGAAGATCAATTAGCTGTCAATTACAGTTAGTTGCTAGCTCACTGAGCAAGACCGTGGTGCAATTTACCCTTTGCAATAAAACGACACACCAACATGTGTGTGAGAGTGCGAGACTGGGTGCGTGCGAGACTGGGTGCGTACGAGCGTGCTCACGAGCGTACGTGCTTATATAAGTGCGTGGGTGCGCCTGTGTGTTTCATTATTGGAATGGTCACCATACAAAAAGGAGAATATGAGAAAGTTCAATGTAAGGCTGTCACAGAATACAATAGAAAACCCGGTATATACATATCAAGTAATATGTGATAGTGGGGATATTCCTGCTATCTTGAAATGATCAAGTATTACAAGCTTTCTTGATTATGTAATTGAAGTCGTTAACATGAATTTTTTAAACTTTTCTGAGAAATGGAATGGTACTAGTTTAATTTGCCTAATCGTGATAAATGTCATTATTTTATTTATATTTTAATTTTTATGACCCATGTCAGTTTTATCATAGAATTAGAAATTTAGAGTTGAATTTAATAATTTCAAATCGTTTATGCCCTGATGTATATTTGAAAGGCGAGGGATTGCATTTATTAAATTTGATGGAATCATTGTAGTCTGAAGTTTAGAAAAAAATGTACATTGATTTGTATGCAAATCTACCGCAATAAGGTTAATTAGAAAGGCAATGCAATGATACCACGTATAAAAATAATAAATGTTTAATAATAGCTTTATAACTGTAGGAACTTAGACAAACTGGTACTAATAAAGTTAAAAAAAATTATTTGCATTATGTTAACTTAAAAACATCCGCAATTTTTAGATTTTAAGAATTACAGGAAAATTTTAAGTAATAGTTTTGGAAGTTTTATTAACAGTTTAAAAAGAAACCAATCTAACATAATATTATGCATATTTATAGATTGTTTTTAAACTAAAAATTGCATCTTGGAGAATTGTCTTGAGTGTACGTATATATTAGTTACGAAACTCATCATAAAATATGAATTAGATTTTAGTGTATTTGTGTCCTACATTTTATAAATAATATTTGCTAATAAATATTTAGCCGCTGACATTTATTTTAAGTTTATTATTTGCAATTCTGGGAATGTTTATATGGTTCCGTAATGACATAAGTTATGGACCAGTTTCAATAATAACATATTATCAAGACCTTGTGATATTTAATAATAGTGTATGAACTAATTACTAGTACAATAATTAGATTAACTATTATCAAATAATCTTGAAACTGGCTTCCAGAACAGCCTCAACGCTAATAGAAGGCCATCAGTGAGAATACCACAGTCAAACAACAAATTTAAATTTTAATAGACAATTATTCTAATGTTCTAAAAGATATTACGTATCTGTGGTGAAATATTCAGTTCAAGATCTAGATAAAGATACATAGATACATAGATAGATAGCGAATTTAAGAGATCAACTTCGTAGTTTGTTGGAAGGTATCCTGCACTATAAATTTTCATGAATTTAAATATTAAAACTTTATTACACATCCAATTTCTCTTTACATTTAAAAAATTGCAAAAAGTTGTTTTTAATGAACGAACGAAAGGTCAGTTTAAATTATACGTAATTAACGTTTTTTTTTTTAATATAAATAAGGAACGTTGTTTTTTTGGTATGAAAATGTAAACTTTCACCATTATCACACATAATAAAATACTTGAAAAAATTTTTTAACTTTGACAAAATTGTTTACATCTTTAACAATTTTTAACGGATATCACTACTGACGAAGATAACTAAATGTTATCGAACCGTTTAGATTGTATAATTTAAAATACACCATTAAAAAAACCCAAAAAGGATAAGTATTTTATTATTTTTTGCTATGTTCGGGTTTTTGAAATTATTTATGTCTTCATTATTAGCACTGAAATTACATGGGATGAATAGTTTTTAATCAACATCGAATCGAAGTGGTTAAGGCTTGTCCCTAATAAGTTGTATGCAATAACTGGTTAAAACGTACTGAAAAAATGATTAATTAGATTAGAAACTATGTGTGCTATCAAATCTGACAAAATTTAATTCAATTTTAATGACAGTTGGCAATAAAAATTTTTTAATTAATTTCCAAAACATAACATCCAATCACAAATGGCATAATCGTGTGTACATATTATGTACATGCAAGATTTTGTCAACATTGTAATGGTACTTCCTCGTTAAAATAAAATAATGTAACTTGAAGTATTAACCTTTCGCCCCCAGGTTAGGTGTCAATTTGTGATGTTTCACTGAATGATAAAGCTATTGGAACCTCACATTCGGTCCCAATTTGTGATAATACTTTGAGTAATCGAGCTCCACCCGATGAGCGGTAAATTTGAAATGGTTCGTCTTAAAAAGCAAATTGAATAAGTGATCAACATGCAATGTATTAGGTTAATGAATTGTAATAATTATATGCCCTGAGTAGCTCTTTACTGTATGAAAATCATCTAGTTATACTTTGATAAACAACAATAATTTATTGGTCTTAAATTTATACTCAATAATTCAAACTTATCTCCGATGCCGAGAATAGAAGAGGGGCACCCTCCCCTCCACTTTTTTTACGTCGCAAGCCCCGCCCCCTGGGACACCTTCCCCACTACTTTTATACGCGCACTTGGGGGACCGTATTTTCCACCTGTATGGTTTCTTTTCGAAGGCCCTTTTCATCCCTAATTATAATTTACTCGCTCACGTGTAGGACGCCTTTTTCACCCTTATTTGTATGGTTTCTTTTCGGAGGCCTTTTTCAACCCCTAATTATGGCCACCCACGTGTGAGACCGTATTTTCCAACCTATGGTTTCTTTTCGAAGGCCCTTTTCATCCCTAATTATTTTTTACACACCCACGTGTAGGACATGTTTTTTAACCCCTATTTTATGGCAGCCCACGTGTGAGGCCGTATTTTCTACCCTATGGTTTCTTTTCGAGGGTCAACCCTAATTAGAGCCTTTTTGACAGCAATTCTTTGTACTTGCTCACGTGAGGGGCAGATGTAGGGGTTGGTCTTGGAGCTGGGGCTAGGTCTTGGACGTGGGGTTGGTCTTAGGGTTATTTTTTTATGGTCATCTAATTAAGGTCCTTTTGGTTGTATTAAGAGCAGTACCCCTGGAGGTTAGGCAAACGCATACAATGTTGCAAATTGCATAATTACCCTAATAACATATTATTATTAAATTATCAATCCTATTGTTTTAAAATGGTCATATGCTACTGGGTATATTCGGATGATCTTTTACCTATACGAGAAATTTATTTATACGTTGTATTTCTAATAAGGAGGTTCTTGTAAGGACACGTGTAGGGCTTCGCAACTTGTTCTCGGGCCTTCGCCCCCTACCTAGAAATGGTATGGGAACCCTAACCTTATAAGACAAGTGCAGAGCTTAGACCCTATCGTGTCCCTCTTGCTGCAATTGTATGTGGTTCTAACTTAATCTTACAGTTGTAGGCCTTCGCCCCGTCATACAAAATTGTATTCTAATAAGATGGCCCTAGCCTTGTAAGACGGGACTTGTATCAGGGTCTACGCCCTGGCAACTTTGAGTAAAAATTGATTTTAGCGCTATCTAGTGGCGTATAGACTAATGAACATTTTCTATATTAGAAGTTGATCATGCATACCTCTCTCTGTCTTGCTCTATCTTGTTTCTCTCTCTCTCCCTCTCTCTCTCTCTCTTTAGGCTGTTTCACACACACACACACGCACGCACGCACACGCACACGCCCGCAACACCACACACCCACCCACCAACCGCACCACACACACCACACACACACCACACCACACACACACCACACACACCACACCACACACACACACACACGACACACACACACACACACACACACACACACACACACACACACACACACACACACACACACACTCATACACACACACACACCAGTTGAGATCAATAGCAATGTTAACTAAACGATTTAAAATTTCTAATCTGAAATAAGAGTGACGTAATCTAATTTACTAGAAATTTCATAGAGCGCATCACCATCATCGAGATTTTGATATACATTCACCACAACCTCTTCACCTTGAACGATTATATTGTAACAACCTATAGAGCATCTAGTAACCCCTAACAGTTTTATCGGACACTATTATTACATGGAGATGAGGTTATCCCTAAATTAACTAGTTTCAGCATGGCTCTGGAAATGCTGCACACTCTTCCAATCTCTCAGTTCATTCGCAGAAGTTATACCGTATTCATTGCCTTCAATTTTATCTGCATTTAGCTCTATATTATTTTACATGCAATCCTGACCTTATCATAAATACATCTGTCAAAGAGTTAATTAAACATAACTCCACGGACTGGGGATAGCATGCAGCGTTCCCAATTATGGCTTTCAGTCAACACAATATTGCCTACAACTACATACAATCGATTATCATTGATTTAGCAGGAGGAGCAAACCAAAACACGCACGCACTCACGCACGCACGCGCGCACACACGCACGCACGTACGCACGCACGTACGTACGCACATGCGTGCGCGCACGCACACATGCGCGCACACACGTACGTACGCACGTTCGCACGCACGCACACACGCACACACGTACGCACGCACGCACGCACGCAGGTACGGACGCACTCACTCACGCACACACACACTCACGAGCGCGCGAAAACACGCAAACGCAAAAACACGCTAACACAAAAACACACAAACGAAAAAACGCTATCACGAAAATACGCTAACGCGAAGATACGCAAACGCGAAGACATACAAATGCGAAAACACATAAAACTAAAACACGCAAATACGAAAACACACAAACCAAAACACGCCAGCGAAAAACATGCTAATGCGAAAACTCGTAAAGCTGCAAACATGAATCAAGACGGGGAGCATCGTTAGGAGAAAGAAGTTTATTGACAAAATTGAATGAAAGCTTAGCGTTTGAAGATATTTTAGTATGTTCTCCTAAGACGGCGAGAGAAAATACCTCAGGCATAAAAAAGGAGTTTAGATTTATAAACATGGGGAAGATATTAGAGTGTGGTTAGATCAATATTTCAAACTTCCGTCGAAGATAACCGATTCTACTCGAACATTGACGAGTGCGCCAGCGCACAAGGCCCTAGGCTAGCAGCGTTCTCGTTTCTCGTGTGTTTCGCTCTTTAAAGTGTAACTGTCATCGAATGAGCATTACTATGATGTATTATCCTGCTTATGAGCCAAGATCAGCGGACATTAGAGATTTTACTGGCTTGTTAATAAACTATTACAACATAACCGTTCAAGATAATGATGGAAACGATGACGTGGATGAGCTGAATGTATCTCACATCCAGGGTGATGGTGATGATTCACAGAAGAGGAAGAAGAGCGATGAGGTAGAGGAGAAGGACGAATCTCAAAACCATGATGATGATGATAGCGATGAATCACGGTTCAAGAAGAAGACCTATAAAGGTTGTTATTAAATAAAAAAGAAGTATTGTTGTTTATAATAATAATAATATATTTTCAAACGCTAAGCTTTCATTCAATTTTGTCAATAAACTTGTTTTTCCTAACGGTGCTCCCTGTCTTGATTCATGTTTGCAGCTTTACGGATTTTCGCATTAGCGTGTTTTTCGCTCGCGTGTTTTCGTATTTGCGTGTTTTCGTTTTACGTGTTTTCGCATTTGTATGTCTTCGCGTTTGTGTATTTTCGTGTTAGCGTGTTTTCGTGATAGCGTTTTTTCATTTGTGTGCTTTTGTTTGCGTGTTTTCGCGTGCTCGTGTGTGTGTGTGCGTGCGTGCGTGCGTGCGTGCGTGCGTGCGTACGTGCGTGCGTGTGTGTGTGAGTATACAGATAAATCATGATTGCATACAGGAGAGAATATATCCGTATAAAAAAGCATCGGGTAGAAATTTTTATTATTTCAAGTAATAAATTTTTAGACCTTATGTAATTTGCGGTGACAAAAATATTTTGTAAATATTTGTAATGCATTCCATAACAATAGTTTATATAATCTTTAGGCCGATTGCATTGACACCGATCCTCTCTAAAATTTTTGAGCTGATACTAAAACAACAAATTTCTCTACACCTAGAAACCCATAGTTTACTATCCCAAAATCAATATGGTTTTCGGTCTAACAAAAATACAAGTAATGCTATCACTCACATATTGCAATTTGTGGTCGATAAAATGGAAAAAAATAAATTAGTAAATTTAACCTGTGCGACCTGCGCAAGGCGTTCGATTGCGTTCATCATCATAAACTTATATCTGAACCGTATTACTATAATTTTGATTTAAGCAGTTGCAAACTGATAAATTTCTATCTCCTTGATAGAAATCAATATACTATCGTAAATTCTGTACCATCTAGAACAGTTTTAACAAACCAAGGCGTACCGCAAGGCTCGGTGTTAACGCCTACCCTATTCTTATTGTATATAAACGACTTAGATGCATGTGTGAAAAACGCTGAACCTGTGCTTTTTGCGGATGACATCCTTATTAACGTCCCGTAACAATGGAGAGGAAATATTAAGCAACAAAAAGTAGATAGTGAAGTAAAGTTTTGGTTCTCTGCAAATGAGTTGAGTTTAAATAAAGACAAAACTGTCAGCCTCACTTTTACTTACCGATCCGTCGATTCGAATGAAAATAACAGAAACCACTTGAAATACCTTGGCATTTATTTTGATGGTAAGTTAAATTGGCATCAACAGATTAATCATGTTGCAAACAAACTAGCAAGAAGTATATTTGTTATGCAAAAACTGCTAAATTTAGTAAACAAAGATGTTTTGTTGATGACTTATTTTAGTCTGTTTCATTCTCATATGCAATATGGCATTTTAGCTTGGGGTCATGCACCGACGGCCAAAAGAATATTCGGATTACAACGTAAAATGGTCCGAATAATATGTAATGTTGATTATAAGCAAAATGTAAGACACAAATTTAAAGAGCTGGGTATTGTAACGTTTCCATGCATCTAAATCTATCGTTGTCTAGTATATATAAAAACACACTCCAATGATTTCAACTTGAATGAGACATCCATGGTCACAACACTAGAACTCAAAGTGAAATTAGGTTAGACTACCTCAGATTAACTTCAAGTAGATTTAGCTTAAATTATTATGGACCAAAGTTTTTTTAATAAACTGCCATCTTTAATCCAAACGTTAGATATTAATAAGTGCTATTACAACGTAGATGAGTTTTTAAATGTGTGAGCAACTATTTAAATATTTGTGTATGATGCATGTTACATTGTTACATTGTTATGTTACATTTTTACATTTGATGACTGTAATGACCTTATGGTTTTTTAAACAGACAAAAAAATAAAAAAATAATAAAGTCACTCAATCCATCGGTTACCGTAAGGTGGTTTTTTACCCTTAAGCTTATTTATAATACAAAGTGACTACCTGGCCAACGGTTATAAACGTTAATTTACTTCAATTTAATAAAAACTGAACCAGTATTGTACACTATTACACTTTACCTAGGAATTTAATTTAATTACAAGGGAAAGCTCAATTCTCTACCATGATTGAGTCGATATATAGGTTTATTTCCCACTTGATATTGTCGTAGTGTCTACCTGAATTTACATCAAACTGGCACAATAAATTCCAAGGAACGATTTAACAACATCAATTTAAATTAATTACAGTGAATACAAGTATAACAATTATATTACATAACGTCAGACATAAACATGATAATCTTTAATATAAGCCTATGATCCCTAAATCCAGCTATTTTAATCTAGGTAAATATAAAATATAGATTCAATGGTTGAATTCTGTTTCAATCCATTTATTTTATCATAAATTGATGAAAATACTACAAAAAAAAATGAAATATATTTCCAGTACACGAGTTATTCAACATAACACAAAACATGAAATATCTTGTATCATTGGAATAACAATCCTCTGTCGATTCCTTTTGGTTCACGATAAGTTCCATCACTAGTATATACTCCCAGGTAAGTGTAGTTTACAATTTTTCGATCATCTTGAACTACAATCAGTTTCTTGACAAACCAATTCATTTTCCATTTAGTTCTCCAAAGAACAAATGCCACATGCTCGTCACTATCAGCTGTTTTCTTTATACACAACTTATATTACAGTACATCAACTTACATCAGTTGGAAATACCATCCCAATTTAAGATGTAATTATTTAAAAGATTTATATTCACCTAATTGTTTGTTAAATTCTAATTCAAATACAATTTAATAATCCTTAATCCTTTCGATTGTAACCATATAACTGTAGACCACATCAATTATTCATTACTTTTATATTGGAAGTATAAAGAAAATTATTTATTCATCCGCTCCGAAAGTAAGCATACAGCAATCCTTTATCAATATATGTTTGTTCACTTGTGCACTATACACATTAGCTACTAAATTTTTAATTTAATTTTAGCCAGTTTCCTTTTATCCGACTTTGACACATTTAACCTTTTCTAAAATCACTAATAGATTAATGAGACCTTATCTTTAGCAATTAACGCGAAATTTATTTGACAACTTTTCATAAAAATGACCTCGGTTGCTTGCAATGGCCATTCTTTGTTGATAGACCAATGAAAATTTGCAACACCACTTTTAAGACGGTCCTGATTAAATTTCTTTTAATTTACATTTTTACTGCGCAATATAAAAAGAAATTAATAGTTTGTTAGGACAAACATGAATTTATATTCTTTTAACTTTCTTATTTTGTTAACATCCTAATACAACTGAATTACGTTTTTTTCGCGATCAAGATCGATTACATCAATTTTTAATTGATTTTATCACGTTTTAAAGGTTACACCTTAAAATGTTATAACAAATAAAAAAAAATTGGTTTTTGAACGTTCTAGCTCAGCAAGGTGCGTTACTTACGAAACTTACTGTAGGTTGAGAACTCATTTTTTTCAGATTGGGACGGGGGCAATAATATGCCCACAGCTGTAGTCAATCAAACAGTTGTTTTGTTAGGCGCCACTCAATTTTACAGGTTAAATAACTAAAATACAACAAACATTGAGAAAGTTGTTCATTAATACCATAGATAATCGGAATAACACTAAACAGCTGTATGTATATGTATATTTAATAAAACAAAATATCGGATTAATCACAAAACCAACTAAAACAGTACTTCTTACAAAGCGTTAGGATATTAACTAATTTCTAATTCAACACAAACTATACAAACGTATAACCTATCTTTACGTAGAATTAGAAATGAAAAATGATATCACATTACACCTTTAGTAATAAAGTTTCTTTGACCTATGTCAACAAACATTACTGTTACGAGGTTATGTACTCAAATATTTTTATCTTAGAAAATGTAGGCAGCTGCTTCTTTTCATTATAACCGTATCAAAATAACACTATAGATGAGTGGGCAAAGTGGCTATCTAAGAGAAAATATTTTCTTTCAGTGAGAAAATATTGATAACAACGAATTAAACTTGACATCAGCTAAATTTCATTATTTAGCTTGCCACATGTCTAACCTACCGCGTCACATAAAATTGGAGTAACTTAGTCAAACGGTCCTGAAACCGCAGAGCACTCGGATAGCGTGGGTATTTTGAAGCGTTGATACGGAGTAAATAGGTTCTTAGGTTAATTCAAAAGCAAAAACAAAATTGTAGACGGAAAGATAGATTGTTATTTTTTGAGAGAGAGACCCCCTGTAAAGCTTGAACATTTAATATATATAATAATAATAATGAATAAGACAATTAATGTGTTTTATTTTTACACGCCCTATATAAATGACTAGCTATCCAAACACAAACCCCCTTAATAATGATAAATTCAATTATATAGATTGAATATTTTTACACGCACTACATACGACTAGCCTTCTCCGGACTAAACAAATGGTGCATGTATGTCAAACATGCAATTTTTCCCCAAAACAGTGCTAAGTATAAATTTATCCTATCACCATAAAAAAAGTAAAGCTGCGTAATTGAACACCGCTATCAATCGTAACACTGACGAGGGCAAGTTGCATGTTTTGTACATCAACGATAACGAGACAACAGTAATAGCAGCACAGCTACCAGTCATTTACGAGCAGTTCTAGTTAAGAACATCGCAGCAAAACCAAAAGCGAGACGAAAAGTGGCTCTCCACGAATACGTAAAGAAAACTAAGAGAATGAAGGACGGGAAAAGAGAGCTAAAATTAAGGTAAGATGTATAATAGCAATTTATTCCTTTAACATTGTTTTACCTCTGTAGATCGCAGACGAGCTCTGTGATGATTTAACCAGATCTGGTCAAAGGATAATTCTTTTAACAAAGAGTATGTAGTTTTCGTATGTTAAGCCTGAAAGAAAGATTCTAATTACAACGAAGTTGAACGAAGCAGGGCAAACTTACTCCTATTGTACAAGTGCAAGTAACAATTTTTTGTACATCCGAATCAATAGCGATTATGCTACTAATATACTTTATTTGCTTAATTTACAGAAGCTTTACTATTTACATTTGCCTTCTCTATTTACACTCTTCTCCCTTAACGTTCCTATAGTTTACATTGTATTTTCCTTCTTTTACCTTCGACCATCTTTCCTGCTTTTGCACATCTCTACCCCTTATAATTATCTCCTCTCTCACGTTCGCTCCTTCCCTTCTTAGTCTTTCTACTTCTTCTTTTGCATATCCGTTCCTTTCGTAATATTGCTTCCTGGCTTCTTGTCTACATTCTATTCCTCCTTCTCTTATTTCTTTCCAGCATTTTTGTAGAATTTTACACTCCATTCTTCTACTCATTTCCTCCTCATACTTTACTGCTCTATGTCCCGCCTCCACCCTTATTTTTTCTACTTGCACCTCCTCCCTAATGATGTATCCTGGTGTTTCTATTTCCACTCTCAGTAGCCACCTCCAGTATTTTTCTTTGTATTCTTTCCACCCCCACACTTCCGCCCCGTACAGTACCACACTTTTTATCAGTTTTTCAAATAATAATTTTCTTTTCCTTATGTCCATTCCAAACAGTCTTTCCTCTACACTCCACACTTGCCCTATTAGCTTTTTCCCTTTTCTCAGCCGCTCTTTTATATGTTCCCCATGTTTATTGTCTTGTCTCATTGTGTATCCCAGGTATGTGAATTCCTTTACTTGCTGTATCTCCTCATCCTTCCATTTCCGTTCCTCCTTTTTCCTTTTTCCGCTCCCTTTTCTCCATACCATTACCTTAGTTTTACTCCCATTGACTTCTAGATCTTTCTTTTCCAAATATCTGTCCAACGTTTTTAACATTCCCTTCACTTCTTTTTCTTAACTTGCTTATAACACTATATCATCCGCGTATGCCAGCGTCCACACTTTCACGTTCCCCACCACCAGGCCTCCTTCTTGTTGTCCCCTTAATGTCTCATCTAAGTCTCCAGTATATACCGCGAAGAGGCTTGAGATCAATGGGCATCCTTGTCTCAATCTCTTCCTGGTTACAGATAATTCACTCACTTCCCCATTTACTCTCACCCTGTTTTTCGTTTCTTCGTATATTTCTTCTATCTTTTCTATTATGTTTTCGCTCATGAACTCCCACAACTTTTGCCTGTTCAATCTATCTATATTTTGTTTATTATTTCCGTCATCCCTTTTGTCACCTTTTCTCCTCCGTATATCCACTTCTCACCTTGTATCTCATCTTCTCCTGCCTGTTCATCTGACAACAGCTTCTTTTCCTCCACCTCCTTCTTTAACCTTTCTTCCAGAACGTTCGCGTATATTTTGTAGGCAGTGTTTAGCAATGTAATTCCCCTGTAATTTGTCATCCGATTCCTGTCTCCTTTTTTGTAGACTGGGCCAATATGTTCTTCTCTCCACCTCTCCGGGAATCCTTCTCCTCTGCATATTTTGTTTATTTTTTCCGTCATCCTTTTTGTCACCTTTTCTCCTCCATATATCCACTCCTCACCTTGTATCTCATCTTCTCCTGCCGCTTTCCCTTTTTCTACCTTCTTTATTGCTTCTCTTACTTCCTCCTATTTTATTCCTTCTTTTTTTCCCCTCTCTCGTGTCTTTTGTTACTTTGTTTTCCTTCTCCGTCCTGTATTGTTCTCCCTCCAGCTCGTCTCTGAAGTACCTCTCCCATTTTTTTATTTGTATTCCCGTTTGTGTCCTTCTTCTCCGCGTTTCCTTCTTTAAAAATTGCCATACGTCTTCTTCTGTTTTTATCTCCTTAATCTGCTCTTTCTGTTTCTTTTTGATTTCTTCCTTTTTACTTTCGAATGTTTTCCTGTATATATTTACTGCTTCTTTATATTCTTCCTTTTCCGCTTTCCCCGTTTAATGTTCTTCTTGCCTTCCTCTTGGCCTCCTTACATTCTCTATCCCACCATCTTTTCCAACCAATTTTCTCCCACTTCCACTTTATAAACTTGCCTTTTTCAGTTGCTTCCTCCATTCTCTCTCTCATTTCCTCCACTCTTTCTTGCGCTCCATTAGCTTCCCATCTTATTTTTCCCATTTTTTCTTTGTACCTCTTTATACTCCCTTCTGCCCAGATCTTCCTAATTATATATTCCTCTTCTTCTTCCTTCCCCTTTCATTATCATTTCTAGGGGTTGGTGGTCCGATTCAACCCTCTCCCCTACCCTAAATATTTTTATCTCTTCCTCAGCCTCAGCATTCGTAATTACATAATCTATTATTGATTCTCCCCTTACTCCTATATACGTGTACTCATCCCTATCTCTTTTTTCTCCATTTCCATTCATTATTTCCCATCCTCTCACGTTGCACATGTCTAACAGTTCTTTTCCTTCCGTATTCAACACTTTATCCTTTGTCTGTCTTTTTCCCGTCCCTATATTTTCTTGTAATCCCCCCTCTTCCCCTATTCTTGTGTTAAAATCTCCTCCTATTATTGTCATACCTTCCCCCCTTTCTTCTATCATCTCCTATAAATTTTCTATAGCCTCTTTCATCTTTCTACTGTAGACCGTCACTATTTTTATTTTTTCTTTACCCCCACTGTATGTTTCTTTCTATGATACCTCTTCTTTGTTGCACTTTCTCTTCTTCTTCCAACCATTTTCTTTTTATTCCCACTACTATCCCTCCTTTGCTCTTTTCTTTGTATTGTTCCTTTCCGCGCACTAAACCACCCATGATAACTCACTTGGCATTTCACTTTCCCACCACGCCCGTTTTTTTTTCTAACCATGTCTCTTGTAATCCCACTACGTCCTGCTTCCTGACATACTCCCGAAACTCTTGATCTTTATTCTTTATGTCCGCCACATTCCAGAACAGTATCTTCAGTTCCCTTCATGTAGTTCTCCCTTACTTGCCCTTTGTTGTTCTCTTCCTTTTCCTTTGCACCTTTGTCCATTTCGCTGCCGCTTCGTCATCATCCTTTCCCCTCTTCCTCTGGCTTCTTTCAGTTTTTTGATCTTTGTATATCTCTTCTAACTCCCCTTTCTCTGCTTAGCTCCTTCGCTCTCTCATTCCATACGTATCTTTCCCCTCTATCTCCATTTTTCTATATACAACCCATACTTCTCTTCCCTCCGCTCGTCCATCCGCCGACCCTGTTCCGTATTTTTTTTATATACTCCTTTCTTCCCTGTTAGATCGTGGTCTATCTAAATTCCTGTACCCTTCAGTTTTCTCTTCTCTGCCATAATCTTCTGTTTCTCCTCCCATCTCTCCATTTCCACCACCCCCATCTCATTTTTCTTCTCCTTGTTCATCACCAACACTTTTCTAAATTCTGCTCTTACATTTAATTTCTCTTCCATCATCCCTTGCAGCTCTTTCTGTGGCTCCTTGCATCTCCACCTCTGTACCACGATGTTATCCTTCCTTTTCCTTCTCTCGTCATCGTCTACTTTTCTTTCTAATCTTTTACTCTCTCTATCAATTCGTGTTTTTCCACCTTCCATTCCTTTTCCCTTTCTTCCATTTGTTCTTTCATATCTTTGATGTCGTTCCTTAATCTCTTCATATTTTCTTCCATCAGCTTCCTCATCTCACGGATCAACTCCTTTATTTCCTCCATTTCTCTCTCTTCCTTCCTCTTTTCCCTTACCACTGTTGCACTGTTACCATTTTCTTCCTCCTCTACCTTTTTCACGTCCGGCGATATTATTTTCTTCCCTTTTCCAAATACTCTTTGCCGTTCTTCCGCTTCCTCTTCTTGCATTTCTCTTTTGTTCACTCCCTTATTCTGTTTACTTTATCTGTCTGATTTTCCGTTTTTTATACGTACTCAATTTAGTGTTTAATATTTTTCCAATTATACGCATAAATTTACCTATTTCAATGGTAATTTTACATAAAAAATCCAATTCCACTATTACAATTTTTTTACCCCCAAAATCGTCTTTTTTGACTGTAATACTCGCCTTTCGCGGACTACCACTGATCATCACTTCCTTCAACTATAGACTTTTTTGTTTTGCCACTGTTCCCTCTTTATTACGCTATAAAACACCTCGTATTTAATACTAAAAGCGAGAGCTTGTAAATTCACGTTGTTTAACCCTGCCAAGCAAAACACAATCCAATAGCGATTATATTACTTTACAAAGTAAAGAAATATTTTCTGAGAAATTCTCATTAGATAATTAGATATGGTGAAATACTAAACCACTATATCACTAACGTCGCTGTCATCCGAGTGCTCATCCTCAAACAAGACACGTTTTGTACTTAATTTTGGTTTGCGCTTTTTTGCAACTTTTTTTATTCTTTACTTCACCCTTTTTTTATCCTTGTTTTGTTTTCCAAGTCTGATTTAATTTTCTTTTGTCTTGCTTTTTCTACCCGTTCTTCTTTGACTGTTAGAAAATGATTTTTATATGGTCTTGAAGTCAGAACGACTGAAGAGCCTTTTCTTGGTTACTTACAGATGGAGACGGACTGTCAGGTATGAAATTGTTTACAGCAGATGACGTACTCCGCGCTTTGAAGTTTTGAATAGACTTGCAGCAGATGAGTTACTGTACCTTAGCGTAACTCCAAGAACGAGAACAAATTATTTGTTGGTGTCTGCGAAACCAGTAGCGAGTTTTGCTTTGTGGTTACCATAAGATGCGCTCACTGGAAGTCCAGCGTTGGATGTAGGATCTGCAAATCCGCAATCAATTTTATCACATTTATCAAAAGGAGTTCCTTCTTGGTCTGGAGCTTGTAACTCCTGGTGATCTCCAATTGGTGAGCATACAACAGAGGGGGGTTGAAGATATTTGTTGTCGCAGCGCCAGCGAAATCCGCTTCATAAAGACATTTTTGTTTATTGGGACTATACCACACCTCCGGAATTCCTTTATGGCAACGGTCGCAGTAGCTGCATTAAGAAAGCATCACCAAGAAGGTGGGATGCTTACTGCGGCAGAATCTTTCAATTACTTGAACATAATAAGTGTTGAATGGCCCCATGAAAGATACGTCCAGTGGCTGCTACTTATGATTGCAGTGAGGTTGAAGACAGTGGTGTGAATAGACCTAGTTCTTTCAATAAATTCAAGATTTTTATTGTGCGTAGAGTGTCCATCCAGTATTAGTAATACTGGAATACTTCAACAAATGTTCAAACCACTGTGAAAGTATCTCAGTTTGCATCCTTCCTGTGGGTGGCAAGACAACGCTGTTCCAGATGAAGCACCATCTTTAAGTTCTTCTTTCATGCGTTGCCTTGAAAATAGTACAAGAGGAGGATAAACATTCCTCTCGCCGACGTACAAGCTACCAATGTGGAGAACACCTCTTTCGACATAGGTAAGAGCCCACTTGCCGTCTACCTTTTAATGCAAAACTTTTGAGGATGTTGATTGGACAGTCAAAAGCCCAGTTTCATCAACATTGTAAACTCTATGTGGAGGATAGAGGTAGTTTTCTGGACGTGCTCTAAAACGCTGAATAATTTTGTGACATTTGTTTTGTTGAAGGCTTCTCTTGCTGCTGAGGTCGCTTCTGGTTTCTCAAAGCGAGTTCAAGATGGTGCGTTCTAAATCTCATAGCCCGATCTTTAAAAATTAATTTGTTTCGCGATTAAATGTGTTAAGAATGTTATTCTTTACTGCTAGTTAGTAGGCAAGGCTACGAAGATCTGTTACTGTAATTCCAAAAAACCTATTTCCATGCCTAATATGTAATTTATAAGCTGATGTTCTTGTTCGTCATTGAAAGCAGCACGAAAGCACCTCAGAAATTTTTTTGTTGTCGCAATCTTGTTGGTTTTTCTTCAGAACACGGCGTTTTAGAGTGTTCCTCGGTACAATACATTGTTTAGCTGCTGTTTGACACGCCATACCATCTTTTTTCACGGCGTCCATAGCTCATTGCATCGCCTGAGGGTCCTGAGTACTCTGCTGGCTCTTTCTTTGGTATTTCGACACCATAATTGAGTCAGAAACGCAAATAAAACATACCTATTGACAATACCTAACGAAATTTTAAAATTAAACGACAGCTTAGCAATTCTACAGAGTTTTTAATATAAATAGGCCCTCGTGAAACTGAATATTTTCCCATGAAAATTAATTTTTTCTAAACGATATAGTCTCCACACACCTAAACTACAAAAGATTTAATGTCGGGCTTGACTATGGCCACTTTACCATATTTGACGCCATTAGATGAATACGACTCTAAAAGCCAAACAACTAACCAATATCTTATTTCGACACACACATTTATAGCTTACATCGTATTCTTTTAAGGTATTACCGGGAATAGAATATATCTGCAACTTACCTTAAATCAGCACGTTGAAAAGCATAAAAAACGTAAATAACTTTCAAACAACTAATCACAACAACATTTAACATTGATGTGATGATAATTGTGAACTATTCGACTACATGATGCCTTTGTCGGTTCGTAACAGCACTGTACACAGAAAACAGTCAGTCGCAACTTTGCCTGTCATGGTCACTTTGCCCACCTTTCCCTACCGACTTATTATTTCCTTAAAACGTACTTTACATTAAAAGGATAGTTGGTATCCCCATACTTGCGCGTGGGAAAATTTTGAAAGACCGGGACAGTTTTGCGGACCGTGGGAACCATATTTTGCCAATTGGTCCGGGCCAGATCCTTTGATGTTTGCCGACAAAGTCAAATTTCATTGACATTTTCAATGACGGAAAGGTCAAACCCAGCAATTCGTAGAATCAAACTTCATTGATCGGGGTATTCTTAGCAATCAATTTTCAAGGTCAAGTTTATATATGTAGAATCGCACTAACGAGACTATAGCTGGTGCGAACCCCCTTCTCAATTCTCGAAGATAACTGATCCCATCCGAACATTGCCGAGTGCTTACAACTATTCTTCAACTAGCACTTAATTTAAATAAAAAGCGCATGTGCCGGCATGTTGCCGGCCTTGTGCGCAGGGGCACTAAATCTTCGGAGTCGAAGCCTGGGTCTCACTAACTATAGTTTCGTTAGTAAGATTCTTGCCTATATGAAGGTGGTTTCACCAAAACGTTATACAAAATATTGACTTTTGTTTGTGATAATTGTTTTTGGCCGTTTATTCAATGAAGACATTCTTCTTCTGGATGTACGTACGTAACTAATGATAGAATAAAAGTCTAAGACTACATAGTAAATCTGTTAACGTTAACAAAATTGCTAACAGGTGGAAAGTGGTTTCACAGGAATAACCATTTATTAAGCAAGTCTAGCCGTATGAACATATGAGGTGTTAACAGATATTCCTAGTAAAACGTTAGTAAGGTCAAATAGGTAAGAATCGCACTAATGAGACTATTGTTAGTGCGACCCCGACTCTCGCCTCCCCCGATTCTATCCGAACATTGCCGAGTGCTTGCCCATTCCTCCAATATAATTTAGTTATAATTAAAATAAAGCAAATAAACAAGTTTTACACTTTACACAAAAATAGGTAACACTTTTACACACAAAATAGAATTCTTTCTTTATGTCTAATAGGCGTATGCTTTAGTACAAATGTAAGGGTAGGTCAAGTGATACACTGTGTGAAAGCTTATATTAAGAGGAATACAACGCAGTATTTATTTTCTCGGGCATTTGAAAAATAAAGTGAAAAAACTTAAATGAACAACTTTCTCTGGCTCAATGGTATTTAATTTCGAAAATGATTGAAATGTCTGTAGGTAAAAATGTACCGTAGTGATAATATGCATTTATTATCGCAACAAGCCTGTAATGCAATTTATTACTTGTGGTTGTCGGTTTAATACCTATTATAACTAATTCTGTCCCTTCGGATAACTGCTCCAATTTCTCACAGTCTCTAGTCTTTATAATACCTTTAATTTCTTGCTTAAAAACATCGTTAATTTGCTTCATGTCTTGTTGCGAGAAATTTACATTTTCTATATTTTTTAAAGCTTTTAAATGCCCTACAACATCTTCCACCTTAGCAAAAGAAGGTCCATTAGATGTGAAATTCCATTAGTTTTAAACATAATAAATGGTTCCAGTGTTAAGGTAATTATATCCATATCATTATAACGAATAAGAATAAAACGATCTTTTTTAAGAGCGCCTTTATCTGCTTTTAAAAATGTATTTTTAATGTAACTTCTTAAAAACTAAACAGCATTGGAACCACCCGTTTCTGCCAGAACTCTCACGATAGGATATTTCCCTTTTTTATTAATAACGTAAGCATAAATATTATAAGTTCCTTCCAAGATGTCATCAAATAGTTAATTATATTATCCCTAAACTGTAACATTTCTTGTTTTTTTTCCAATAGACCACTGTAGTCCTCTTTTACGCTGTTCGTCTGTTCTATGTGTTTTATTTTTCGTTTCTTTCAAGCTACTTCTTCCTGGTGGTTTTATTTCCTTAAGATAGTAGGGTTTTAGTTTAGTTTAGTATTACATTGCTTGTTTTAACGAGCCTATTTCCTTCTATGTCAAATGCCTCCGGCATTGTAGAAAATGGTGTAGATCTCGAGAAATAGGTTTCCGTAGCTTTAGTAAAACATTAAACCAAATGTAGACATTACATAATCTATTAACTTCGCTCGCTCCTTTAAATTTTCTTTTGCTTTTAATTGGAGCCCAATCAACTCTCTTATATTTCCGTTTCACAAGTATACAAATCGCAGCATATTGTTAAACACCAAGCAACTACTATTCTGCAAAGTGGCATTTAATTTTGTCCACATTTTTGGGATACATTCAGAGTACATTAGTGCATTTTGGAAAAAAATTTTACTATTTTCCAATAATATTAAACAGTCGAAGAGAGGTTGTACGTATCGTTTCCAGAATAATAAACATCGTTGCTGTAGTCGCAAATTGTTGCTTCCAACCGGGTAATGCCGTGTTTCTTGACAAGAGCAGAACAAAATTTTTCTTTCAATCTAGTATCTGGATAATTTAAAAAGGCTCTAAGGTGGTTTCCAATAATTCTATCCAGGGCTTGTTATTTGGCAGATAAATTTGTTCTAAATTTTTATGCTAGCATTATTATCGTTTTGCGATAACATAATGGTTATTAAAATTTTTGGACTGAAACGTTGGTATGCACCAAACAAAACTCCTCTTCTAAAGAAAGAAATCTGTGGCTCGTTTAATAGTTTTCCTCGAGGAATGTTTGATGAATTTGTTTCTGCTGGACATGGAGTTAAAGCCAAGCTTCCATTTATTCTAAAAAGAAGGAACAGGACGGCAGAAGGCATTGTGCAGATTATTGGACAAGATGGCTTTCAAAGTGTTACTAAAAAATATACCCAGTCAGTTTGTGTTCCTTACAAAATAGAGCTTGCAAATTTGAAATTGGAAACTCTTTTCAAGAATTGCCAGACTTATTCAACTATACAAGGAAGACTACTATCTTCTGTATTTGGATTTTACCCAGGAATTTGCTGGAATTTTTAATAAGCTAGAAATGGGTCACTATCTAGTTAACTTGGTTAACTTCTAATGCTAGAATACAAATTTAGGACAAATTTATCTGCCACAACAAGTAGTGAATAGAACTATTGGAAACCATCTTAGAACTTTTTTAAATTGTCCAGATGCTAGATTAAAAAAACATTTTGTTCGGCTCTCGCCAAGAAAACACGGCATTGCGGGGTCGGAAGCAACAATTTACGTACAACTCAGCAACGATGTTTATTATTCTGGAAACGATATGTACAACCTCTCTCCGACTGTTCATTGTTATTGGAAAATAGTAAAATTACTTCCAAAATGCACCAATGTACTCTGTATGTACCCCAAAAATGTGGACAAAATTAACCGCCACTTTAAAAATAGTTGCTACTTGGTGTTTAACAATATGCTGCAATTCGTATACTGGTGACACGGAAATACAAGAAAGTTAACTGGGCTCCAATTAAAAGTAAAGGAAAATTTAAAGGAGCGTTAATAGATTATGTAATGTCTGCATTTGGTTTTAATATTTTATTAAAGCTGCGGAAACCTATTTCTCGAGCTTTACAACATTTTTATGTGCTATCTTCAAAGAAGCGTAAGTTGGAATTGGAAAAAAGTTTTAAAGAAGCGAAAAATCGAATATGTAGAACGGACTAACAGCGTAAAAAAAGACTACATTGGTCTATTGGAAACAAAACAACAAATGTTTCAGTTTAGGGATAATATAGTGAGATGATACGTTTATGTGATGGTAATAATTGTATATAAAAATAAGAATAATAAAACTTAGAAATAATCGTAGGATAGTTTCGGTAGGATTTAATTAAGCATAGGTGTGATATCGCTACATTTAGAAAATTAAAATAATGAATATTTAAGCACATATGTAATCATCTATCAGATTCTACGTTAAATAAACTCTAGTTAACAGTAACATCATATAAACAAAGGTTGTACAGGAGATTATTCTTATTGCATATGTTCGATATGCTTCGGAAGGTATAATTTACGCATTTTCGTTGATAATATCCATAGAATTCAATTATGTATGGAAAATCCTTACTTAGTGGTATGCTCTGCTGCAATCCTAAAAAGTAAAAATAATTTGTATTAGATAAGAAGTGTGTTAGATGGTTTTATAAGGAAAAACAGTGATTACGATAACGTTACAAAGTATGTATTGAAATTATACAAAACACAAGTGTGCGCACTGAACAATTATTATGAGAAATACTTACATTGGGTGGTCTAGATGAAGTTATGTACTGTGGAATGACAATCACATGTGACATAAATGGATGTGAGTGCAAAATAGTGCAGGTCTCTTTGGAAAACATACATTTGGAAAGTGCAACATAAAATTTAATGCAGCCAGACTAGAAATGTATGTGGACTTATGTTTTTGGGGGCGTAGAAGCCGAATATGAACTTATTTTGTCATTGAAAAGTAGATTTAATTAAATATAAGTAAAATCTCATTATTGTCATAATGTACAAAATTGCATTTTTTTGTATAAAATATTGAATGTTGTAAAAAATATAGCATGTGGGGTATCAAAATAAAGAGAATTGCGCAAGATTTTAAAGATAATTTCCAATCAGAGCATTTCTTTGTATGGTTATACCACTATAAAAAAGCTAAAATTTAATAAAAAAATTAGTAAATATTGTAAATTTTTCTCATCACTTCTTGTTAGAATTTCGAAAGTAGAACATGTATCACTCAGAGCTGGCAT
This sequence comes from Vesta saturnalis, assembly GCA_036346205.1. Taxonomy (NCBI): domain Eukaryota; kingdom Metazoa; phylum Arthropoda; class Insecta; order Coleoptera; family Lampyridae; genus Vesta; species Vesta saturnalis. Next base: position 2,051,218 of record JARFJB010000551.1, on the reverse strand, counting down.
ACAAGTTCGACTGAAATTTTCTAGCCTAATAAATCGTTTAATATGTTACAATCGAAAAGTGTATAAAACGATTGCTCTAGGTTAATATGAATTGTTTTAATAATAAACATAAATAAAATTGAACGTGAATTACTTTAACTTGAATAAAATTAAATCACAACAAACAATTAAATCATATTACCAGTATTGTTGAATTCTTATACTTGTTGCATGTAATAGAGAAAATAAAACTAAGTGCTTCGATTCTAAATAAAAGCAATTTTGCAAAATTGGTGGCGATTCTAACATCATAAAGAAAATAAATAAATATTAATTTAATATTTATTTAAATATTAATGGGATACATCAAGGAGGATTCACAGCAGGTACATACGGTAAACGAGTGCATCCAATTAAGAAAGTTCTAGACCATACCATTGTATGAATACTTCAGGCTGCAAAAAGATAAGTAACAATTCTAATATTAGAGTTTAGTTATGATACATGTGTTTATTTGTATAGCTATATTAAACTCACAAATGGGTTTAATAATTTATTTGAGATATAACTAACTTGTATGCTGATATGAATCTAGTGATTACAAGACTGTCGTCGTCTTATAAAATATTTCATATCATCTAAATAATTTGAACATTGAAACGGTCAAATAAGTAATTAGTTTCTTAGTAATAACAGATAGTAAGTTAATAAACAATATTTTCCATATTTGGATTGTGAGTGTGTTTAATCTTATCTCTATGTAAAAAATATAATTATAGATTGGTCTTATTTCTACTAAAGGATATAATTCCTCTATCGTTCTTTGACGTGTCTTTCGTGCAGGTGAGTTCTGATAAGGACATAATGTCAAGTGTGGTCTTTCGTCGGAAAGCTAACTGTATCTTATGTCTAAATACATACATTATTAAAATAATACAAAGCATAATTATAATTAACATTGTCATAGAACAATGTGTAACATGTACTAGAGGATGTAAATTAACACATGTGTTTAGTGATTCAAATTTTTCTTTTAAACTATCGAGGTCTTTTAAATGTTTTAGTTGTAGATTTATAGTAGTATCAGCTTTATAATCCTTAATTAACAAATTATTTTGAAATAAAAATTATGTAAAGTATTTTCGAATGTTTGATCGTCTATTACTATTTTACAATTCATTGTTGAAGATATTAAAGCACTACCTTTAACACTTCTTCACTTAATTTGTTGACGGCGTTCTTCTGTCACTAACAAATCAGTTTTACAAATATTACCATTATTTAACTGCGTATCAAGTTTATAATTATTATTAACTAGGGCATAAGCACAATCTGTAATGTTATATAAAATTGAGCACTTGTTCAATCGTGGCACTTCTACACAAATTGTTTGATTGTTAAACACTTTACACTGTTCGTTTGTCCAGAATTCTCTCTTGCTCCGTGAAGATCGTATTTGAAGGGTGGTATCATTATCTTATTTTCAGAATCAGGAATTGGGTAAATACGGGAGTACTGGTAAAATTATTGGTCTAGTAGTGGAATGTACAAAATACATGTTATTATGTCTTTTACAGAGACGACTTGAAATTGTGAACGTGTGATTCAAGTTCCATTCAGGTAATTCTGCTTGCTTGTAAATTGATTTTAAATGATTAATAGTTTGAATTAATCCGGAATTTGAAATAATTTCCAAGTTAGTTATGTCAGAAGAGGCTAATGAAATCGTTCTTTCAATACTTTGAAGAGTATTAAGCAGTTTCGAACTCATGTAATTATTGTATTGAATTGCTAATTGCGTTTCAATTATGTTACATATATTATTTATTGCTTGTATAGATAAATTTAAATTATTCTTCATTATATTAAAATCTGTTGTGTAGCGTTTCGTAATATGACCAGCATAGGATGTGTATTTATTCATTTGTTTTATAATTCCGTTTTGATTTGTAAAAAGTATTTCTAAGTTTTTATTAATTTTTATTGTCATTATTATCGGTATTGCCTATGATGTATTTAATTATCGTTCCTAATCCGTCTATAAGTGACCGTTTACTTCTAGAATTGAATTTTGCGAATTGATCTTCAATTGAGTCACAATTTTCTTGTAATACGCTGATGCACAATTTGGAGAGTTTTTTGTTACTGAATCTAAGATGACTAACCTTACTTAATAGTTTATTACGTCCTAATCTTAAATCGGTTATATTAAAGTAAAAATAAAAATTATGGTAGTTGTTTAAAAATTTTGTTGTAATTAACATTTCAGAGAAGTAGCGATTAGTATCAAATTTCTGAACTTGAAGGGCCTGGGTCTGGCTGAACAGGGTGATCCTACTTTTTTTTATTTTTCGGATGTGAATATTAGCAATTCTACGTAAATTTTCGCGAATTCCTGTTATTTTATTGTTCTCTACTGAGGTTACATTTACTTTATCATAGTATGAGTCCGTTTTTCTTATCCTTTGTCGGGTGAAATAAACTTAAACTCTACTACTTCTTTATGATTGTTTGCTTTTTCTAAATTTTTGTTACTATTTTTTAAGTTGTGTATGATGTAATAGCTCGCAATAAGGCAAAACTTCGTCCTTCCGTTTCTGGTTGTAATGTTCGAAAATGGTTTGATAGAGATCTATTTCGACAGCATTAAGATTCTCATATGGGTCATATAAGAGGGTAAAAGGGGTATATCCGGTACTAGAGTGGATAGATTGATTATACGTGCGTACTGCAGGTCTTTTGCAAATTCATTTTTATTTTGTGATTTCGCTATTCGTAATTTTTCAAGGAGTGTATAATGAACTCGTTCTACAGGTGAATTTGAACTGGGATTATAAAGTGGTGGTAAAGTGGAGATAAACTTTAAACAGAGAACAATATTGTTGAAAAATCTTTTTTTTTAATTCTTTTCCTTCATCACAAACGATTCTTCATGGATAGCCACGATGAGCAAAATAGTGGAGTTGTTTATTTAAAACAGTTACACTTGTTGTATCCTTAATATAGTAAGCTCGAGTGTATCACGAGAACAAATTAATGATCGTGAGAATTTACTATTATCAAAGCTAAATGTGTCAATGTGAATTATATCGAAGGGCAGCATGGGGCCAGATTATTGAGGTTTATAAGGATTTCTTTCGTATTTGTTAATAAAACAAGTTTCGCATTCGTTAATAATTTTGTTTATTTTAGTCAGGCCAGTAATATTTTGATTTAAGATGACTAAGTGTTTCGTTTATACCATTATGATTACTTTTATGATATTCGCTAATGACACATTGTTTTTCTGGAACTTTAATGTCTTCGGCTAAGATATTACGTTAAAGATTTTTGTCTCCTAGTTTTAAAATAATTCTATTACTAAAGAGGTTTATTGGTTTTTCGGAAGTTGGCATTGAAAATATTGGATTTTCAATTGAAGTATGTTGAGTGTCGTTATCGGTTTTCTGAGAGTTGTTTCGTTCGGAGTCATTTAAAATTTCGTCTGTCTTCAGTGGGAGTTCTATCATCTGGGTCAACGTTAGGTACGATGGACATTAAGTCATTGTCATTGTTGGTTTCACGAGTATTTATCTCAATTCGCGATAGGGCGTCAGCGACAATGTTATCCTTTCCCTTTTTATAGTGAACTTTATAATCAAACTCTTCTAAGCGTAGGCGCCATTTGACTAACCTGGAGTTAGGGTCTTTTAAGGAAAAAAGCCACACTAATGGTTTATGGTCAGTTTCTGTAATAAATTGCCGTCCATACACATAAGGTCTGAAATGCTTAGTAGCTTCTACTATAGCGTGTAATTCGCGTTCTATGGTGGAATAACTTTTTTCGGCGCTATTCAACGTACGGGAATAGGAAGGAATTGGATTGTTATTTTGTGAAAGCACACCGCCCACAGCTGTGATCGGAGCATCGGTGGTCACGTAAAAAGTCTTTTGAAAATTGGGATAAGTAAGAATTGGGGCATTTGACAAAAGTTCGTTAAATGTATTGAAAGCTTCTATATAGTTCGAGGCTGTAATATCGATTTTGCTTCCTTTCTTGAGGTATTTGGTAAATGGGTAAACAGTCTTTGCAAAATTTTGGATGAACCGTCTATAATAGCCTACCAAACCTAGGAAAGCTTTAATTTGTTTCGTAGATTTAGGTAGTGGGTATTGCTGAACGGATTGTATTTTAGAAGGATTGAATTTAATGTCAGGTGTTATTACGTGTCCTAAAAAAGCAACTTCTTTACGTAGCAATTCTGGTTTATTTAACTGTACCTTTAAGTTATACAATCTCAACTTTTGGAAAATTAATTTGAGGCGATTTATGTGTTTTTGTAAAGATTTCAAAAATATGACTATGTCATCCATGTAAACAAAACAATGTTTATAAAGTTGTTCTTTTAGGATGTGGTCCATGACGCGTTGAAAGGGGTTTAGAGCATTTTTCAATCCGAAAGGCATGCGTACGTACGTACTCATAGTATCCGTGATTGACAGAAATAGCGGTTTTTTCGATTTATTTTGGGTCCACCTCTATTTGATGAAAACCCTGAGCTAAATCAAGGGTGGTAATTAGCTATTTCCTAAGCTTCTAATATCTCGTCGATTCGGGGTACGGGATATTTATCTTCTACGGTATTTTCGTTAAGCTTCCTAAAGTCTATTACTAAACGTCGCTAGCATCCAATTTTTTTGACACTATCCATACTGGGGAACTATAGGGTGAAATACTTGGTCTAATAATTTTGTTACCTAAAAGTTTTCGTATTTGATTTTATACTTCGGCTTTTAAGTGATACGGGTATTTAAACGGTTTACAGAATACGGGATTTTCGTCAACAGTTCTTTCTGTATGTTTAATTGCATTAGTACATGACAAGTCGCAGTTTTCGTTATAAAATACATCACGATCATTTTTACATAGTGCTATAATTTCGGCTTGTTCTTCTGGATTTAGGTGTTCTGTTCTAATTAAGTAATTATGACGTTAATAAAGTTATTAACCAATTATTGGCCCGTTTCTTGATCGAAAGTTCGGAATCTAATATTATTAAGAGTAACTTGAGGGATTACTACTTGTCCTTCATTTATATCTATAGGGACTTTAATATGAGTTCTACTTGTGTGTTTGAATGGTTTGAATTTAAAGGATTTAATTCGAAAAAAAGGAATTTTTATTTCATTAATTTCTAATATTTGTTTGTCGTAATGGATTTTTGCACCTAATTTTTCTAAATCTTCGCTACCTAATAATGCATCGAATCGATCATGCCATTGTATTACATGAAAGTTTATAATATGATTAATGCCGTAATCTTCCAGTAAAGGGTATGAGGTACTTAAAATCGTCGGTGATGGTTTGGGCTAAACTTTTTACTGAAAATGGTTTCTTAAAAAAATTAGTTTTAAAATGAGTGTTTGCTATTTGTGGATTTATTATTGAATTTGAGGCATCAGAATCAATGAGAATTCTAAGATTAACTTTAGGGATGGTAATAAATTTGAGCTCTTTTTTCATACATACTTTTTTTGAAAATTTTTATATTAATGTCTTCTTCCCTAATATTAATGTGTTCTAAAATTTGCAGTAATTTAGATTTGACTTATTCATAATACTGGTCATAATTTTCATTTCACGTTATTACATCATTTATTAAATCATTTTCTAAAAGTGTTTCATTTCTTTGATCACCAAAGCGATTTAGAAGGCTTGTTTTTACTTGTGTCCAAGTTGAACAATTTGATACAATTAAAGTTTCTAGAGCGGCACCGGTTAATATAGAGCAACATAATTCAAACACTAACTTATTTAACGAGCATTGTTTTTGCCCTACGGTGTCAATTTTGTATGTACTAATAAATTGTTCGCACTGTTGTATGTGATATGACAAATTTTTTGAGCCTCCCTCGTATTGAGGAATGATTTCTCTAGCAAGATTTAATTCAGTGTAATTTACTGCCATTGTTTATTAAATTTTACTTCGCAATTAGAATTACTTGATTTGGTTTTTGTAATAGGATCTATCTCTAGTATTACTCATGGACTATAACATGTACTTAAATTTAGTTTAAATTTAGTTACTTACAGGAACAAGGGTGCTAAGAGCATCACGTGTTGATATTTTTATAGCTACTTCTTCAATTATGGTCGAGTGTTGTAGGTGAAGCTCGTCTGTAGGTCAATTCTAGTTAACTGCTGAGGTGAAGTCCTTCGAATAGCTGAAGTGCTTCTAGCTTGATTAACACAATTGAATTTTGCTTCCAGGAACTTCTCGATCTCGGTTACAGGTTTCTTTGGATATCCAATAAAGTATTAAAGTACACCAGGTTTATTAACACTGTTCGGGTATCCTGTTCGCAGCGCCAGTTATATTAAACTCAAAAATGGGTTTAATAATTTATTTGAGATATCACTAACTTGTATGCTAATATGAATCTGGCGATTACAATACTGTCATCGTCTTATAAAATATTTCTTATCATCTAAATAACTTGAACATTGAAATGGACAAATAAGTAATTAGTTTCTTAGTAATAACAGATAGTAAGCTAATAAACAATATTTTACATGTTTGGATTGTGAGTATGTTTAATCCTATCTCTACGTAAAGAATACAATTATAGATTGGTTTTATTTCTAACCAAAGTATGTAAAGTATGTAAAGAATTAATAGCGGAATATTTGCTAGTATTGATAAAGTACTGCATCAATTAAAAACAAATACATTATTATATTAATCTTTTATTTATGCTTACCTATTTAAATGATAAATCTCTTTCTTGTGTAATTTATTAGTAATCACAAACACAATTATGAACCAGATGTTTAAAGGGGTGCTGAATATGTTGAGAAGGATGCATAATTATATGTACAGGGTGCGTACTGAAATTCGTATAATTTAATGTTAAAATTTTATAAAGGTATTGAAGTTTATATTATTAAAGATAATTGGTATTTTTATACAGAGTTAACATTAATTTCATTGAACTCTATCTCCTCAATGAGTGACGCTAGCCGGACCAAAATTAATATCTTTTCAACAAATTTGTTTATTATTAATGAAAGTGAACTAAATAAATAACTATATATAGTTATTATTACATCACAAATTATGGTATACAAGCGTGTATCAAAAATGTCAAGTATTAAGAAAGCTAAGAAAATAACGAAGCAGAAACGAGGGGAAATAGTAATAAATATAACCATATGTTTTTACATCAGTGTAATAGTATTTTAAAACATCTTGAAAGAATCTGGACACGTTTGGGACTTACAACATTTATGCTTACGTTATTAATAAAAAAAAGGCCTATCGTCCTATCGTGGGAGTTCTACTAGCAGAAACGGGTGGTCCCAAAGCGGTTTACTTTTTAAGAGGTTTCATTAAAAATACATTTTTTAAAGCAGGTATGGATATAATTACCTTAACACTGGAAACATTTGTTACGTTTAAAACTAATGGAATTAGCACATAACACACTGTAGCAGTATATACAGTGGTATTCGTAATTATGTACACTAAACAGAAAATATCGACATATACCAAAATTTAATTATTGAAAGAAAAAAATGCCTAAAGATTCCAACGTAATGTAATAGTTAATTTAAGATAACGATAGCCAAGAATTGGCACGCTACAATGTGACGCCATCAAACTGATTTTTGCTAAATTAAGTGAGGCGCAACGGTTATGTGCGAAACAGATGTGCAATCTTAATTGAACAAAACATGATCTTTCAAATGCTACTAAATTTTCTACATATCTTACAATTTTCTCTACTTTTACAATAAAATTATCGATCAGTGGCGCTTCTATATTTTGCCATGCAGGCTAAAATAAGGCATAAGCTCACAGTGAAGACTCGTTATCTCGTATGATTTCCAACTGAATGTTAACTATCATTTTAATGGGGACATTAATTTATACTTCGCTTTAAAATTCATTTTACAGTTTGAATGTCAAATTGAACTTAACTACACGATTTACGTTACATTTATACATAATGCTTTAATGCATTCACAATTTATTTTAAACCACAACCAGCGGCGTATCTTAATTTCTATATATTTAAATTTCTGTTAAAAGATACATGTTTATACATAAATATTGTTTACTAATTTTCAAAAGCATTAGCTAAACATAATCTATGTCATAATAAAGAAATACATGTTGACTTAAAAAAAAAACTAAAGCCGCCCGCTCTTAGAAGATATCAACAATACAATTTAACCATTTTCATTCGTATTTAATTTTTAGAGTTAGCTTGCGTTGTATTAAGAAACTTCATAAAGAAAAGGTATGTAAAATTAAATACATATGTCTACACTCTTTCTTATAAAATTAATCGTTATTCAGATATTGGCAAAATGAAGTTCTACCTTAGGAGTTTTTTTGCCACTGAAATTGCATAGAACATCATTAATCGATATATTTAAGGTCTCTATCTAGGTATTTTTTATGTTTGAAATATGCAGCTGTTTTAGAAATATTTGATAAAAACCAAAAACTTCCCCTAATAAACCCCCACTCCGCCACTGGATTTCTTCCAAAATCTAATCAGCTCCAAGCGAAATGGAAACACGCTGAAGTTCAAAATTTTAACTACATAGGTGTTTTCGTCCTGCCACACATGATTTCAGAAAAATGTAATCTGTTCTGGAAATCATTACCGTGCAATTCCTGGTGTTCTATTTATCTATGGTTGAACAAAAAATAGCAACTATTAGTTATTAAAAGTCTAATAACTATTACTAGGAAATTAGAAAAAGCTGGTAGTGTAAAAATAGTGATTTTCTAAAGCGAGATAATTATTAAAAACGGTCTTGGTTAAGTGTGGACATAAAATTATTACTTTGTATGTGCAATTACCTTCAGATTAATAAATAATGTTATCAATAGAGAGCCAGATATGACCAAGATAACTTTTATTTTTGATATTATATTATCATCTGTATTAACTGGCATCTCTAAACTTTGTAGTTCAAAAATACAGTTGTAGGTAGCTAAGTTAGTAGGTAGGAACATAAGTACAACTTATTAATCTAACCAGTTGTAAAAAAAAGAAAAACCATTTGTCAGGGATAATGATGTAAACAACTATGACATTTAGAATTATGCGGTTCTAAATTTCACGTTATCTGCATTTAATAATAGTTTACAGTTCAGTGCGTTAATAGTGGAGTTTACAGCGTGACAGCTTCTTTTGAGAAACGAGCCCGCAGGGCGAGTTTCTCATTAGCTAGAGCACTGTATCCTTAACGCATGAGACTTGTATTAAATTTTTTGTCCGAAAATGCCACTCACCTAATTCCAGGTCTTTTTCACATGTTGAAAATTGTACTATTAATGTGAATGTTTACAATTACAATAACTACGTCTTTGTTAAAGAACCTAAATAAACAAATGAACTGACCTTAACAATGTTTCGTTTATTAGTATTGAATAAATCAATATCAAACTATTTTCTTGTAAATTCAACAACTGGTGATATCGATAAACATAACCAACATTAATAAATTGATGAAATGTCAATATAACTATTATTGGGATAACTCGCCTACTTGATTGCATCTGATCCATGTAGCCATGTATTGCGTGACAGTAATTTTTGTGAAACGAAGCGTGCTGCCAAAATTGGTGTTCTAACTGGTGCTCAATATGTAAGATTTCTGCATCAACTTCCCGTGTTATTGGAAGATGTCAATTTCAACGCAAGAAGAGATATGTGGCTACAGCAAGACGGTGCTACGGTACACTATCACACAGTTGTCTGCCAATATCCAGATAGAACTTTCTATAATGGATGGATGGGTAGAAGAGTTTCTATTGTTTGGCCACCTTGGTCGCCCGACCTGACGCCAATAGACTTGTGCATTTGGGGATATGTCAGAGATAACGTTTATGTGGTAAAACCAACAACACCAGAAAAAATGAAAGCTCGTATTCGCGAATCATTTGGGACAATTCAAGTCGAACTAGTAGATAAGGTAGACCTGTCATTCAAACGGCGATTGAGGACGTGTATCGATCAGAATGGTGGTCCATTCGAACATCTGTTATAAAAATTTGCTGTATTGTATCCACTAATCTCATAAAGTGTTCATTTTTTAACAACTTTGCCTTTATACTAAATAAAAAATCAACCGTGGTACTAGTCTACTTAATTTTATTAAAATTATTACAACATTGAACCCGGCCTTAAGTCAGACGTTTATGGTTAAAACTTTGAGAAACATCTAGAATTCGACAAACCTTATATCAACGGAAAGATTATCGAAAATTCCATCAAATGATAAAAAAATAAAGAGGGTGTTGCATTTGAAAAAATGAAGTACCTAATTGAACTTTTTGTCTTTTTTCGCTCCTGTATATTGTGTGCATACTAGAAAAAAAGTTGTGTATTATCTGAAACTAGGAGTTATTGTGAAACTTGTAGTGGCGAGTTTTTTTAGAAATACCCATGGCTTTCTTCACGGTGATTTCTCGAATGTGAGCTATTTTCCTAATAAAAACACGGATAACTCTAGAATGGAAGGAGATAGACCAATAGTCAAGCTTTCATTATTTTTGCAAAAGGAATCTAAAAAAATAAAAATACACTGGGTATTCCATTAAAAAAAAACAAATTTGATACAGCACTCTTAGTAGGACACCCCTTGTATATTGAATAGTAAAGAAGCTATAGACCGATTACAGAAGACTAGGTCACCCTGTATGTGTGTGTATATATATATATATATATATATATATATATATATTTATTGACACGAATTCTTCTTATTATCATTATATGTACTTCTTACTAAAGTTCGATATACAGTGAGTCCTTTGCCTATTAAGCCGGCTGATATTATATTCGGTAGTTGGGGGTGCTACTTCAATAACAAAGTTCGGTAAACTAAACCCGCAGTAAGCGTTAATACATAATTAATATGGTGCACTAGGTTAAAACAACTCCGTTCACGAAATTCGTAACTGGCACCAAATGTCCGATAAATAGATACAATTCCTGAATCGTTGAGCCACTATGTTATTCAACAGCAGGTGCTTGGGCACAAAAACACCTTTCACGGCATGTTCACAGTTCCCAAGACCGATACCTCACACTCACAGCTACCACGCGTAAGCCTACTTGCTTAGTTCTGAGTAGAATGGGGTCACCTGAGGAAGTGACGTCATCAGTTATGGGGTAGGTTACGCCCACGTGGCCGTGCCTATTTTCCACCCCCATGGATTCTTTTAGGGACCATTTTTCAACCCTTAGTCGGAATTTTCAACCCCTAGATGTTATTTTCACCCCCTTGAAGAGACGTTTACCCCTAACTAGAGCCCTTTTGTCATGGGTTCGGCTTCTTTTCGGGGACGATTTTCAACCCCTTAATTCAATTTTCAACCCTTGACGGTATTTTCACCCCTAATTATGGCGTCATCCCCTAGAGGATAAGTAAACGCGCGCGAAGGGGCCGAGTGGGGTTGTCGCCAAGACTGGGCCCTTATGGCTTCATTAAGGCGGGGGTAAGACTAGGCCACACCCATTCTTTTCACCTGATTGACTGCACGCATATTACGGCGGGACTAATACTGTACCACACCCATCCTTTTACCTGATAGGTTGTACGTCTGGTCCGCCCTCTGACTTCTGATTGGTCCTATGTCCTACACCTAGTCTCTGTACTCTGATAGGAGGATTAAACCTGCGCTGGTTATGGGGGGAAATTTTAAACTGTATTCTAATAAGGGGCCCTAATGTTAGCTTATAAGACAGGTCTTTGGAACTTTTTTGAAGGCTGCGCCTCCTGACTCTTGGCTGGAAACATGCTGGAGGCCCTCGTACATTGTCGTAAACCCTTGTCGGGAAATTTGAATTTGCATTCTAATAAGGGGGCCCTAATGCTAACTTGTAAGACAGACATAGGCTTCGTAGCTTACTCCCGGGGCTTTGCACCCTTGGCCCGCCCCTTGGTGGAAAGTTTGAAAACGTATTTAAGCCTTTGCATTTCTGCCTGGTTATGGTGGGGGATTTGAATTTGGGGGCCTAATGTTAACTTGTAAGGTAAGTGTAGGGCTTCGCAACTTCCTATCAGGGCTTCGCCCCACTTGTTGTGATCGGAACTTCTTCGGGGGTCTTCGCGTACTGTCGTGATCCCCTAGGCGGGAAATTTTGATTTGTATTCTAGTAAGGGGTCCTAATGATAACTAATGATAACATACAGGTCTCTGTAATGATTATGATGGGAAATTTTAAATAAGGGGTCCAACACTTACTTTTAATGTAAGACGTATGCATCTGGGCCTCAACCCACCGATCAATCTCGATCAAATTAAACAACGGGGCTTCACCTTCTCTCCTATACCCTTGGCGGTAAATTTGAATATGTATTCTAATAAGGGTCCTAATGCTAACTTGTAAGACTACATAAATATATTTACCTCGAGTAGAATTTGAACCCGCGACTATTCTACTAAGGAGGCCTAACGCTAACTTATAAGACAGTTATAGGCCTTCACAACTTGCTCTCGGGTTTTGGCCCCCTTCTCATAGCCTCGGAGCTCAAAATTTGAATTTGTTAGTGTAAAACCAACTAATGTTATCTGTAACAGGGTCTGGCGATATTGCAAACGGAAAAATCAACAAACAATGAGATCGATCACAATCAATCAAAGCAATTAATCAAATCAGTAAAATCAATCAACCTTAATCAAATCAAACAAGAAGCTGAGCTAACAATTCTTCATAACCTTCACTCTCTCACAGTATATACCTAGCCCCTACGAGCGACCGCTTACTTTGTAGATAAGGCTAACCAACACTCAGACCTGGTACTCTCCCTAAACGTGAGGACACCGGTGTAGGAAAACAGTCAATCATCGGCAAATCAGTCTCAATCAATTCAATCTCAATCAATCAAGTCATAACATGCAGCTTCTAAAAATTAGCTTACAATTCTAAAAATACTGGTTTGGCTGAACTTATGGCTTGCTAAGACTAAGCACATTTCAAAAATACGTGAAATAGCCTTCGGTGTTACTGTCAATGTACAAGCATCAAATTAATTTGTAACACTATTGCAGGGTTTTACGTACAGGCTAAAAATACGATTCATATTTAAATTAGTTTAAAAAGCCAATACAACAACAAATATATAACCAAACCCTAACTCAGGCCACTACATTATTTAACATACAAGGAAAGTCTGGACGGAAATACCTCTGACAAAGGGTCTCTAGGTTTATAAAAATAGCTGAACGCACTACTACGTTTTTGAAAATAGACAATTGCCTGTGTTATCTTACAGTCTATAAAAATCAAACTTCATTGCTAAAATACCTAGTAAAAAATCATGCAAAGCGGGGTTTCTAATGCTACACACACACGCATGCACGTCCGTGCGCACGCACGCACGCACTCACTCACGCGCGCACGCACGTAAGCAAGTACGCACGCACGCACGCAAGCACTCCCGCACACACACCCACACACACCCTCACCCACACGCACACGCAAACGCACACGGGACACGCATACGCACGCAAACACACACACAAGCCAGTTGTAACACAAAGCAAATTAACGTATGACCTTATGGGATAGTTTTGCATACAACGATAAAAATAATTAAATTAGTAAAAATGTCTCTACAATAACGAATATAACCATACTTGAAAGAAGTCCTCTATGTTATTTTACACACACATCTGTTTTATCGGAAATACCACCGTCAAAAACGGTCTTAGATTTATAACAAGTTAAGGTGTAAGGGTTAAAATCAAAAGGATCACTTACCCGCATTGAAAAAAAAAGCACCTTACCAGGTCTGGTTTTTGCTGTTTACACTCACCGTACATGCACTTAACACGTTTTGTTTATAACGTCAATATAAATCAGTTAATGCTTTTCAACTATTATTAATATAAAGTAGTTAATAACTTCCGTTATTCAATTTCTTCTAACGTATCGGGGAAAACTCCCAATTACTTAATTACGAGAAAGGCAAATAAACCTCGAAAAATGCAGTTGTGGTGTACATGTTCTTTGTTCATGACTTTAATTAGATCACACTTATTTTTAACTTCAAAAGCAGGCTCCACTTCATTTGAATTATGTTACAACTTGCAAAACTGGCCCTCAACTCAAAAAATACTGACTTCTGACAATATTAACCCTAAGCCGTGACTAAAATCGCTAATGCATACTGACTCATAAGACACCATCAAGCAAATCGATAATCGAGCAAATCATTTGTTTTTGTCTGACAATACTGTAGACAATTTCATTATGAGTCATAACTGTTAAATGGCTGTTACTGATTTCGCTTTACCCTTAGACGTACAGCTTGTTTTTGTTTTTGCATTGAATCGAATAAGGCTGACAGAAGCTGATTTCAAATCAGACAAAAAAGCCCTCCAATTAGATTACACTTATTTATTAAAGCATACATGGTTGTTTGTGCCGTCATCTAGTTGTGCATTTTTAAACTAGTGTATATTTTCTGTAAAGGAAGTTGATCGCAGCTCTACCTAGTAGTATAAGAACGACTGAAGAGCCTTTTCTTGGTTACTTTTTCGTTTAGTAATGCTTACTTTAGGAATTGAGAAGATATGCGGGCTTACAGCAGATGGGGACGGACTGTCAGGTACGAAATTGTTTACAGCAGATGACGTACTCGGCGCTTTGAAGTTTTGAATAGACTTGCAGCAGATGAGTTACTGTACCTTAGCGAGACTCCAAGAACGAGAACAAATTATTTGTTGGTGTCTGCGAAACCAGTAGCGAGTTTTGCTTTGTGGTTACCATAAGATGCGCTCACTGGAAGTCCAGCGTTGGATGTAGGATCTGCAAATCCGCAATCAGTTTTATCACATTTATCAAAAGGAGTTCCTTCTTGATCTGGAGCTTGTAACTCCTGGTGATCTCCAATTGGTGAGCATATAACAGAGGGGGGTTGAAGATATTTGTTGTCGCAGCGCCAGCGAAATCCGCTTCATAAAGACATTTTTGTTTATTGGGACTATACCACACCTCCGGAATCCCTTTATGGCAACGGTCGGAGTAGCTGCATTAAGAAAGCATCACCAAGAAGGCGGGATACTTACTGCGGCAGAATCTTTCAATTACTTGAACATAATAAGTGTTGAATGGCCCCATGAAAGATACGTCCAGTGGCTGCTACTTATGATTGCAGTGAGGTTGAAGACAGTGGTGTGAATAGACCTAGTTCTTTCAATAAATTCAAGATTTTTATTGTGCGTAGAGTGTCCATCCAGTATTAGTAATACTGGAATACTTCAACAAATGTTCAAACCACTGTGAAAGTATCTCAGTTTGCATCCTTCCTGTGGGTGGCAAGACAACGCTGTTCCAGATGAAGCACCATCTTTAAGTTCTTCTTTCATGCGTTGCCTTGGAAATAGTACAAGAGGAGGGATAAACATTCCTCTCGCCGACGTACAAGCTACCAATGTGGAGAGAACACCTCTTTCGACATAGGTAAGGGAGCCCACTTGCCGTCTACCTTTTAATGCAAAAACTTTTGAGGATGTTGATTGGACAGTCAAAAGCCCAGTTTCATCAACATTGTAAACTCTATGTGGAGGATAGAGGTAGTTTTTCTGGACGTGCTCTAAAACGCTGAATAATTTTGTGACATTTGTTTTGTTGAAGGCTTGTGCTCTTGCTGCTGAGGTCGCTTCTGGTTTTCTCAAAGCGAGTTCAGGATGGTGCGTTCTAAATCTCATAGCCCGATCTTTAAAAATTAATTTCGTTTCGCGATTAAATGTGTTAAGAATGTTATTCTTTACTGCTAGTTAGTAGGCAAGGCTACGAAGATCTGTTACTGTAATTCCAAAAAAACCTATTTCCATGCCTAATATGTAATTTATAAGCTGATGTTCTTGTTCGTCATTGAAAGCAGCACGAAAGCACCTCAGAAATTTTTTTGTTGTCGCAATCTTGTTGGTTTTTCTTCAGAACACGGCGTTTTAGAGTGTTCCTCGGTACAATACATTGTTTAGCTGCTGTTTGACACGCCATACCATCTTTTTTCACGGCGTCGATAGCTCATTGCATCGCCTGAGGGTTCTGAGTACTCTGCTGGCTCTTTCTTTGGTATTTCGACACCATAATTGAGTCAGAAACACAAATAAAACATACCTATTGACAATACCTAACGAAATTTTAAAATTAAACGACAGCTTAGCAATTCTACAGAGTTTTTAATATAAATAGGCCCTCGTGAAACTGAATATTTTCCCATGAAAATTAATTTTTTCTAAACGATATAGTCTCCACACACCTAAACTACAAAAGATTTAATGTCGGGCTTGACTATGGCCACTTTACCATATTTGACGCCATTAGATGAATACGACTCTAAAAGCCAAACAACTAACCAATATCTTATTTCGACACACACATTTATAGCTTACATCGTATTCTTTTAAGGTATTACCGCGAATAGAATATATCTGCAACTTACCTTAAATCAGCACGTTGAAAAGCATAAAAAACGTAAATAACTTTCAAACAACTAATCACAACAACATTTAACATTGATGTGATGATAATTGTGAACTATTCGACTACATGATGCCTTTGTCGGTTCGTAACAGCACTGTACACAGAGAAAACAGTCAGTCGCAACTTTGCCTGTCATGGTCACTTTGCCCACCTTTCCCCTACCGACTTATTATTTCCTTAAAACGTACTTTACATTAAAAGGATAGTTGGTATCCCCATACTTGCGCGTGGGAAAATTTTGAAAGACCGCGGGACAGTTTTGCGGACCGTGGGAACCATATTTTGCCAATTGGTCCGGGCCAGATCCTTTGATGTTTGCCGACAAAGTCAAATTTCATTGACATTTTCAATGACGGGAAAGGTCAAACCCCAGCAATTCGTAGAATCAAACTTCATTGATCGGGGTATTCTTAGCAATCAATTTTCAAGGTCAAGTTTATATATGTAAGAATCGCACTAACGAGACTATAGCTGGTGCGAACCCCACTTCTCAATTCTCGAAGATAACTGATCCCATCCGAACATTGCCGAGTGCTTACAACTATTCTTCAACTAGCACTTAATTTAAATAAAAACAAGCGCATGTGCCGGCATGTTGCCGGCCTTGTGCGCAGGGGCACTCGGAAATCTTCGGGAGTCGAGCAGCCTGGGTCTCACTAACTATAGTTTCGTTAGTAAGATTCTTGCCTATATGAAGGTGGTTTCACCAAAACGTTATACAAAATATTGACTTTTTGTTTGTGATAATTGTTTTTTGGCCGTTTATTCAATGAAGACATTCTTCTTCTGGATGTACGTACGTAACTAATGATAGAATAAAAGTCTAAGACTACATGCTAGTAAATCTGTTAACGTTAACAAAATTGCTAACAGGTGGAAAGTGGTTTCCCACAGGAATAACCATTTATTAAGCAAGTCTAGCCGTATGAACATATGAGGTGTTAACAGATATTCCTAGTAAAACGTTAGTAAAGGTCAAATAGGTAAGAATCGCACTAATGAGACTATTGTTAGTGCGACCCCGACTCCTCGCCTCCCGAAGATACCCGATTCTATCCGAACATTGCCGAGTGCTTGCACCCATTCCTCCAATATAATTTAGTTATAATTAAAATAAAGCAAATAAACAAGTTTTACACTTTTACTTTACACAAAAATAGGTAACACTTTTACACACAAAATAGAATTCTTTCTTTATGTCTAATAGGCGTATGCTTTAGTACAAATGTAAGGGTAGGTCAAGTGATACACTGTGTGAAAGCTTATATTAAGAGGAATACAACGCAGTATTTATTTTCTCGGGCATTTGAAAAATAAAGTGAAAAAACTTAAATGAACAACTTTCTCTGGCTCAATGGTATTTAATTTCGAAAATGATTGAAATGTCTGTAGGTAAAAATGTACCGTAGTGATAATATGCATTTATTATCGCAACAAGCCTGTAATGCAATTTATTACTTGTGGTTGTCGGTTTAATACCTATTATAACTAATTCTGTCCCTTCGGATAACTGCTCCAATTTCTCACAGTCTCTAGTCTTTATAATACCTTTAATTTCTTGCTTAAAAACATTGTTAATTTGCTTCATGTCTTGTTGAGAAATTTACATTTTCTATATTTTTAAAGCTTTAAATGCCCTACAACATCTTCCACCTTAGCAAAGAAGGTCCATTAGATGTGAAATTCCATTAGTTTAAACATAATAAATGGTTCCAGTGTTAAGGTAATTATATCCATATCATTATAACGAATAAGAATAAAACGATCTTTTTAAGAGCGCCTTTATCTGCTTTTAAAATGTATTTTTAATGTAATCTTAAAAACTAAAACATTGAACCACCGTTTCTGCCAGAACTCTCACGATAGGATATTTCCTTTTTATTAATAACGTAAGCATAAATATTATAAGTTCCTTCCAAGATGTCATCAAATAGTTAATTATATTATCCCTAAACTGTAACATTTCTTGTTTTTTTCCAATAGACCACTGTAGTCCTCTTTACGCTGTTCGTCTGTTCTATGTGTTTTATTTTTCGTTTCTTTCAAGCTACTTCTTCCTGGTGGTTTTATTTCCTTAAGATAGTAGGGTTTAGTTTAGTTTAGTATTACATTGCTTGTTTTAACGAGCCTATTTCCTTCTATGTCAAATGCCGGCATTGTAGAAAATGGTGTAGATCTCGAGAAATAGGTTTCCGTAGCTTTAGTAAAACATTAAACCAAATGTAGACATTACATAATCTATTAACTTCGCTCGCTCCTTTAAATTTTCTTTTGCTTTAATTGGGCCAATCAACTCTCTTATATTTCCGTTTCACAAGTATACAAATCGCAGCATATTGTTAAACACCAAGCAACTACTATTCTGCAAAGTGGCATTTAATTTTGTCCACATTTTTGGGATACATTCAGAGTACATTAGTGCATTTTGGAAAAAAATTTTACTATTTTCCAATAATATTAAACAGTCGAAGAGAGGTTGTACGTATCGTTTCCAGAATAATAAACATCGTTGCTGTAGTCGCAAATTGTTGCTTCCAACCGGGTAATGCCGTGTTTCTTGACAAACAGAACAAAATTTTCTTTCAATCTAGTATCTGGATAATTTAAAAAGGCTCTAAGGTGGTTTCCAATAATTCTATCCAGGGCTTGTTATTTGGCAGATAAATTTGTTCTAAATTTTTATGCTAGCATTATTATCGTTTTGCGATAACATAATGGTTGTTAAAATTTTTGGACTGAAACGTTGGTATGCACCAAACAAAACTCCTCTTCTAAAGAAAGAAATCTGTGGCTCGTTTAATAGTTTTCCTCGAGGAATGTTTGATGAATTTGTTTCTGCTGGACATGGAGTTAAAGCCAAGCTTCCATTTATTCTAAAAAGAAGGAACAGGACGGCAGAAGGCATTGTGCAGATTATTGGACAAGATGGCTTTCAAAGTGTTACTAAAAAATATACCCAGTCAGTTTGTGTTCCTTACAAAATAGAGCTTGCAAATTTGAAATTGGAAACTCTTTTCAAGAATTGCCAGACTTATTCAACTATACAAGGAAGACTACTATCTTCTGTATTTGGATTTTACCCAGGAATTTGCTGGAATTTTTAATAAGCTAGAAATGGGTCACTATCTAGTTAACTTGGTTAACTTCTAATGCTAGAATACAAATTTAGGACAAATTTATCTGCCACAACAAGTAGTGAATAGAACTATTGGAAACCATCTTAGAACTTTTTTAAATTGTCCAGATGCTAGATTAAAAAAAAACATTTTGTTCGGCTCTCGCCAAGAAAACACGGCATTGCGGGGTCGGAAGCAACAATTTACGTACAACTCAGCAACGATGTTTATTATTCTGGAAACGATATGTACAACCCTCTCTCCGACTGTTCATTGTTATTGGAAAATAGTAAAAATTACTTCCAAAATGCACCAATGTACTCTGTATGTACCCCAAAAAATGTGGACAAAATTAACCGCCACTTTAAAAAATAGTTGCTACTTGGTGTTTAACAATATGCTGCAATTCGTATACTGGTGACACGGAAATACAAGAAAGTTAACTGGGCTCCAATTAAAAGTAAAGGAAAATTTAAAGGAGCGAGCCAAGTTAATAGATTATGTAATGTCTGCATTTGGTTTTAATATTTTATTAAAGCTGCGGAAACCTATTTCTCGAGCTTTACAACATTTGTGCTTATGTGCTATCTTCAAAGAAGCGTAAGTTGGAATTGGAAAAAGTAGTTTTAAAGAAGCGAAAAATCGAATATGTAGAACGGACTAACAGCGTAAAAAAAGACTACAGTGGTCTATTGGAAACAAAACAACAAATGTTTCAGTTTAGGGATAATATAGTGAGATGATACGTTTGTGTGATGGTAATAATTGTATATAAAAATAAGAATAATAAAACTTAGAAATAATTTTAGGATAGTTTCGGTAGGATTTAATTAAGCATAGGTGTGATATCGCTACATTTAGAAAATTAAAATAATGAATATTTAAGCACATATGTAATCATCTATCAGATTCTACGTTAAATAAACTCTAGTTAACAGTAACATCATATAAACAAAGGTTGTACAGGAGATTATTCTTATTGCATATGTTCGATATGCTTCGGAAGGTATAATTTACGCATTTTCGTTGATAATATCCATAGAATTCAATTATGTATGGAAAATCCTTACTTAGTGGTATGCTCTGCTGCAATCCTAAAAAGTAAAAATAATTTGTATTAGATAAGAAGTGCGTTAGATGGTTTTATAAGGAAAAACAGTGATTACGATAACGTTACAAAGTATGTATTGAAATTATACAAAACACAAGTGTGCGCATTGAACAATTATTATGAGAAATACTTACTTTGGGTGGTCTAGATGAAGTTATGTACTGTGGAATGACAATCACATGTGACATAAATGGATGTGAGTGCAAAATAGTGCAGGTCTCTTTGGAAAACATACATTTGGAAAGTGCAACATAAAATTTAATGCAGCCAGACTAGAAATGTATGTGGACTTATGTTTTTGGGGGCGTAGAAGCCGAATATGAACTTATTTTGTCCCTGAAAAGTAGATTTAATTAAATATAAGTAAAATTTCATTATTGTCACAATGTACAAAATTGTATTTTTTTGTATAAAATATTGAATGTTGTAAAAAATATAGCATGTGGGGTATCAAAATAAAGAGAATTGCGCAAGATTTTAAAGATAATTTCCAATCAGAGCATTTCTTTGTATGGTTATACCACTATAAAAAAGCTAAAATTTAATAAAAAAATTAGTAAATATTGTAAATTTTTCTCATCACTTCTTGTTAGAATTTCGAAAGTAGAACATGTATCACTCAGAGCTGGCATACAAGTTCGACTGAAATTTTCTAGCCTAATAAATCGTTTAATATGTTACAATACTTAAATTTATTAGTTCTCTATGAATTCACCGTTATTGCAACAATGTATACCTGTTCGGGTCCACTCCTTAAACAAAAGGTTTACGTTTGGTTTATAATTTTTTTTTTTTAGTTAAAGTTTTAACACTCACATGAGTTTAATAGAGCCGTATTTTTCGTAAATACTGTAGCAATCCTAAAACGTTATTTCGCGCCTATTTCAATTAAAGAGCCTTTTACTGGTTTGATTATTATCATTATCTTTATTTATTATTAATATTCCAACCACTGGGTATAAAAACCTGTTCAAACGCTTACCCTTATTTAATTGATTTAGAAGTTGTCATTTAACATTATTAACATGTATTTAACTGAAAGCACCGAATAAAGCTATACTTATTTAACTTAAAAGTATGATACTCTTTTATGTTTAAATTTTTATTACAAAAAAAAAAAAACATTTACAATTTACCCGCTTGCTTGTTCTATTGTTTTGCAAATAAAACAAGGTATTTGAGTTCAATCGAAAAAAGTAAACTTTTAGAGTAAAACTTCTTTAAATTTCTTATTTATTAAATGAATATTGCAAAGGAGGTGCAGTATGTTACTTATTTAACTTGACACTATGCAACTCTATTTCATTTACTCGATTCGTATAATATGTATTTACTATTTTAAATTTTAATTATTAAAATTTTTAATTTACAATTGCTGATGACGCGCTACCTGCTTTCCTTTGCCTTTACCTGGTTTCTTGTTTTATTATTTGAGAATAGAATACGGTATTGTACTTCAATCGATAATGTGGACTTTTAGTAAAACTAAATTTTCCTTAAATGGATACATTTCTTATTTATAAAATGAATATTGTAAAGAGGTGAGGGATACTAATTATTTAAATTGTAAAACTATGAGGCACTATTCAATTTAGTATGTTTGATTTACTATTAACAACTGAATTGCTTTATTTATTGACTTTAAGTATCACGTGCTCGCGACAATAATAAAACTGACTTGATAAATAAAAGTAAATGACATGGAAGTAACTATAACTCGAAAAGCAAAAAAAAAAGAGAATAAAAATAAATAAATAAAATAAAATAAAATAAATAAATAATAATTGAATCGTTCGTTCGCTAATAAATACTAGCAAGTCCGGTGAGGGCGCGAAACCAGGAATCGCGTATAGAGCAGTATGGTTGAAACGCGTGGTGTGATTGAAAGGTAGGTAAGATGGAAAAAAATGTACATGTATATGTACGTTTGTGAGATTCATACAGTAAGTATACGATCTGTTATTTTATCTATTTATTATGTCGTGACAGTAGACATAACTGTTCGGTAGTAGGACGATACCGTTAGTAGGAATGCTACATCGTCCGGGGCACGATTTGGCCAGTAACCGGTCTGCTCGCTGGTATTACTCAAGAGAACAATACAATTGCCTCGGATCGACCTGGCTACAAGGGGCGGTCAAGGTCGAAACAGACAGGCCCCGTTGCTGACGACTGTGCAAGGAATGAATGGCGAGTCGGTACGTGGAATGTTAGAGGTATGCATGGTAAAGAATTTGAAATTTCGAATGTAATGAAAGACACCTTGATATTCTGTGTGTATCGGAGACAAAGCGCAAAGGAAAGGATGCTGTGGAGATGGAGGATGGCAGCCTGGCACTATGGTCAGGAGTTGAGACGGAAGTGCATGGCGCAAAAGGAGTTGGGGTGATCATAAGTGAAGAGCGAAAAGATGTGTTAAACAGTACGAATTGGTCTCCCTGGGTAATATGGGTTAGAATGAAAGTGGAGTTTCGAAGAATTTTCTTATTGCATGCTATGCACCGGTGAATGGAGAAAGAGACCAGGAGCGTGAGAACTTCTGGAATGAAGTGGAGAACGTGTTGAACGTATGTAAGCCAAACGAAAGAGTGATTATATTGGGGATATGAACGGATGGGTGGGTGTACAGAGAGAACATAGTGAACGCGTTCTAGGAAAAGAATCAATGAGAATGGTGAACACCTGCTGAACATCTGTGTGGAGAAGCCTGTTTGTATCCAATACGTGGTTTAAACATAAAATGTGAATATGTATACATGGCAAAGAGGTGAATCTAAAAGTATGATAGACTTGATAGTGTATGATGAACGGCTTAGAAACCTGGTGAAAGACACAAAAGTAATGCGCGGAGCGAGTGTGGATCGGACCACTTTTGGTTATATCGAGAGTGTTTAGGGAAAAGTGGGTGTGGAGAAGGAAAGCAAACGTAGTGCGAACGTCCAGAATTAGGGTTGACAAACTAGTGGATAATGGTGCGAGAATGAAATACGCAGATGCTGTCAATAAAGAGTTGAATGTGAATGAAACAGTGTGGAACGAACAAATAAAAGGCACTGACGTTGAAAGTGCATGGATAAGCTTGAAAAACTCTGTTGTCAATGTGCCGTGCGAATATGTGGAAGAGTGATTGTAGGTAGACAGAAAAAATGTGCTTGGTGGAATGAGTCGGTAAAAAGGCAGTAAGTAAGAAAAAGATGCGTATATGGCAATGATTGCTGCAAAAAAAGACTGAGAAGAAACGATTGTATGAGGTGTACAGATTAAGAAACAAAGAAGCGAAGGAGGCAGTGAGAATAAGTAAAGAGGAAGTGATGGCTGTGGAAGGAGAGAAAATGCAGAATGATTTTGAGGGAAACAAAAACTCTTCTGGAAATGGGTCAAAATACAAAACGTGGCCCAAAACAGAACGCTGCAGGAGTGATGAATGATAGAAACGAAATAGTATGGGACGATTGTGAAGTGAGGAAATGCTGGCAAGAATATTTCGGAAAGCTGTACAGTAGTGAAGAACGTAAGACTGAAGGGTTAAATAAGGAGAATATAAGAAAGGATGAATGAAACTGAGAAGGATATTGGAATAAATGAGGTAGAAAACGGTAGGAAGGTTGAAAAACGGCAAGGGAGCAGGCTAGATGAAATCACTGGTGAAATGCTCAAGTATGGTGGTACAAAGCTTATACGAAGATTGCGTGAATTATTCAATGTATGCCTTACGTGGAAAAGTTCAGTGATTGGAAAAGCGCGATCATTGTACCATTGTATAAAGGTAAGGGAACAAGAGTGATTGTAAGAACTACAGAGGAATAAGCTTGCTCAGCGTGCCTGGTAAAGTATTTGGAAGAATACTGATTGATAGAGTACGAGAAACTACACAATCTAAGATGTGGGATGTGCAAGGTGGCTTCATGCCAGGGAGAGGATTGTCGATCAGATGGTTGCCTCCAGCAGGTGATCGAAAAGTGTTTAAAGGTAAAAGGAAGTTGTACTGTGCGTTTGTAGATCTGGAGAAAGCATGACAGAGTGAATAAGAGAAGCTGTGGGAAATATTAAATGAATATGGCGTAAATAAAGGTCTAATAAATGGAATAAGGGCAGTATACAACGGTAGTCGGGCATGTGTTAGGGTGAGAGGAGGTGTGAGTGAATACTTTAATATTGAGCAAGGAGTGCGACAAGGCTGTGTGATGTCACCGTGGTTGTTCAATGTATACATGGATAAATGTCTTAGACAAGCATGTAACGATACAAATGGTGTAATGGTTGGTGACGTAAATGTACGACTCTTGGTGTATGCAGATGACACAGTCTTATTAAGTGACAGTGCGGATGAGCTGCAAACCGCTCTGAGGAAGTTTGATACAGTCTGTGAGAGCATGGACCTAAAGGTAAACGTGAACAAAACTAAGATTGTGGTGTTCAATCGGGAAGGTAAAAGGAGAGTAGAGTATTTACTCTGCAAGATGAAATCGTGGAGCAAGTGGACGAGCTGGTATATCTCGGTAGAATGTTTACTGCAGATGGTACAATTAGAGCGAGATTGGACGAAGGGTCAATGCTGGAAGGAAAGTGATTGGAAGTATGTGGACGATAATGAGAAATGAAAGCATGAGCCTAGCTGCGAAACGAGCAATCTATAATGGCGTATTCGTCCCATCAGTACTGTATGGAAGTGAGACATGGGTATGTCAAAAAGCACGAAAGAAAAATAAATGCTGTGGGTATGAGATTTCTGAGAAGCGCATGTGGTAAAACGAGAAGGGACAAGATAAAAATGAATGCATAATGAGGGAGTGTGGTGAGGAAAAGACTATGATGGATAGATATAAAAGTTGTACATTACGTTGGTTTGGTCACATTGAGAGAATGAACATAAGATTAACGAAACAAATATATGTGGGTGACGTTAGGGGAAAGGCCGGGCCTGGTAGGCCGCGTAAAACTTGGCTGAATGTAGTAGAATCTTTGATAAAGGAAAGAAAGATAAGGAGTTCTAAAAACAAAAGGGCATGTCAGAGACTATGTATGAATCTTGCGGAAGCTAGGGAGGTATGTAGAGATAGGAAAGCATGGCGAAAGATTGTGAATGAAAAATAAATAAGAGGCAGGGATTGTTTTGCCTACCCCGCAAGGGAATGGCGTGAAGGTTAAGTAAGTAAGTAAGTAATATGTTACAATCGAAAAGTGTATAAAATGATTGCTCTAGGTTAATATGAATTGTTTTAATAATAAACATAAATAAAATTGAACGTGAATTATTTTAATTTGAATAAAATTAAATAACAAACAATTAAATCATATTACCAGTATTGTTGAATTCTTATACTTGTTGCATGTAATAGAGAAAATAAAACTAAGTGCTTCGATTCTAAATAGAACCAATTTTGCAAAATTGGTGGCGATTCTAACATCATAAAGAAAATAAATAAATATTAATTTAATATTTATTTAAATATGAATGGGATACATCAAGGAGGATTCACAGTAGGTACATACGGTAAACGAGTGCATCCAATTAAGAAAGTTCTAGACCATACCATTGTATGAATACTTCAGGCTGCAAAAAGATAAGTAACAATTCTAATATTAGAGTTTAGTTATGATACATGTGTTTATTTATATAGCTATATTAAACTCAAAAATGGGTTTAATAATTTATTTGAGATATCACTAACTTGTATGCTGATATGAATCTAGTGATTACAAGACTGTCATCGTCTTATAAAATATTTCATATCATCTAAATAATTTGAACATTGAAACGGTCAAATAAGTAATTAGTTTCTTAGTAATAACAGATAGTAAGCTAATAAACAATATTTTCCATGTTTGGATTGTGAGTGTGTTTAATCTTATCTCTATGTAAAAAATATAATTATAGATTGGTCTTATTTCTAACTAAAGGATATAATTCCTCTCTCGTTCTTTGACGTGTCTTTCGTGCAGGTGAGTTCTGATAAGGACATAATGTCATGTTTGGTCTTTCGTCGGAAAGCTAACTGTATCTTATGTCTAAATACATACATTATTAAAATAATACAAAGCATAATTTTAATTAACATTGTCATAGAACAATGTGTAACATGTACTTGAGGATGTAAGTTAACACATGTGTTTAGTGATTCAAATTCTTCTTTTAAACTATCGAGGTCTTTTAAATGTTTTAGTTGTAGATTTATAGTAGTATCAGCTTTATAATCCTTAATTAACAAATTATTTTGAAATAAAAATTATGTAAAGTATTTTCGAATGTTTGATCGTCTATTACTATTTTACAATTCATTGTTGAAGATATTAAAGCGCTACCTTTAACACTTCTTCACTTAATTTGTTGACGGCGTTCGTCTGTCACTAACAAATCAGTTTTACAAATATTACCATTATTTAACTGCGTATCAAGTTTATAATTGTTATTAACTAGGGCATAAGCACAATCTGTAATGTTATATAAAATTGAGCACTTATTCAATCGTGGCACTTCTACACAAATTGTTTGATTGTTAAACACTTTACACTGTTCGTCTGTCCAGAATTCTCCTCTTGCTCCGTGAAGATCGTATTTGAAGGGTGGTATCATTATCTTATTTTCAGAATCAGGAATTGGGTAAATACGGGAGTACTGGTAAAATTATTGGTCTAGTAGTGGAATGTACAAAATACATGTTATTATGTCTTTTACAGAGACGACTTGAAATTGTGAACGTGTGATTCAAGTTCCATTCAGGTAATTCTGCTTGCTCGTAAATTGATTTTAAATGATTAATAGTTTGAATTAATCCGGAATTTGAAATAATTTCCAAGTTAGTTATGTCAGAAGAGGCTAATAAAATCGTTCTTTCAATACTTTGAAGAGTATTAAGCAGTTTCAAACTCATGTAATTATTGTATTGAATAGCTAATTGCGTTTCAATTATGTTACTTATATTATTTATTGCTTGTATAGATAAACTTAAATTATTCTGCATTATATTAAAATCTGTTGTGTAGCGTTTCGTAATATGACCAGCATAGGATGTGTATTTATTAATTTGTTTTATAATTCCGTTTTGATTTGTAAAAAGTATTTCTAAGTTTTTATTAATTTTTATTGTCATTATTATCGGTATTGCCTATGATGTATTTAATTATCGTTCCTAATCCGTCTATAAGTGATCGTTTACTTCTAGAATTGAATTTTGCAAATTGATCTTCGATTGAGTCACAATTTTCTCGTAATACGATGATGCACAATTTAGAGAGTTTTTTGTTATTGAATCTAAGATGACTACATTACTTAATAGTTTCTTATATCCTAATCTTAAATCGGTTATAACAAAATAAAAATAGAGTTTATGGTAGAGATTAAAGAATATGGTTGTAATTAACATTTCAGAGAAGTAGCGATTAGTATCAAATTTCTGAACTTGAAGGGCCTGGGTCTGGCTGAACAGGGTGATCCTGCAAAGGGAATTTTCTTTTACTTTTTTTTATTTTTCGGATGTGAATATTAGCAATTCTACGTGAATTTTCGCGAATTCCTGTTATTTTATTGTTGTCTGCTGGGGTTACATTTACTTTATCATAGTATGTGTCCGTTTTTCTTATCCTTTGTCGGGTGAAATAAGCTACTGGCTCATTAAACTCTACTATTTCTTTCTAATTGTTTGCTTTTTCTAAATTTTTGTTACTATCTTTAAATTGTTTATGATGTAATAGCTCGTAATAAGGCAAAACTTCGTCTTTCCGTTTCTGGTTGTAATGTTCGTAAATAGTTTGATTGAGATCTATTTCGACAGCATTAAGATTTTCATATGGGTCATATAAGAGAGTAAAAGGGGTATATCTGGTACTAGAGTGAATAGATTGATTATACGTAAGTACTGCAGATCTTTTGCAAATTTATTTTTATTTTGTGATTTCGCTATTCGTAATTTTTCAAGGAGTGTATAATGAACTCGTTCCACAGGTGAATTTGAACTGTGATTATAATTGGCGGTAAAGTGGAGATCAACTTTAAACAGAGAACAATATTAAAATACTTATCTTTTTTGGGGTTTTTAATGGTGTATTCTTATTATACAATCTAAACGTTTCGATAACACTTACAGTTATCTTCGTCACTAGCAATATTTGTTAAAAATTGTTAAGATGTTGTAAACAATTTTGTCAAAGCTAAAAAATTAAAACATAAACATCAGCCTGCTATTAATACAACAGTTTGAGAAACGTATAAAGCCAACTATAAAATTGAATTTTAGTAAAGAATAACTAGATCATTAAAAATTAAATATTGTTAAACTGCCTTAAAGATGACAAACCAGAACACTCTCTTAATGTTGTGTAAGGTTGTGTTGACGCACCCTGTATGTAAGATTTTATAATGACGTGTTTTACGTGTTTTGAGTACGGGTGTATTGAGTTTGAACGAAAAAAAAAAATTTTTTTTTGTATATGCATAATGTATGTGGGTGGATGATACGCCACTGGCAATGTAGGAGAAACATCATTCAGTACGCATATACGTGTATTTGAATGTTATAGAGACATTGGTGTTGGAATAAATAGATTCTGATGAATGTAAATGTGAAGAGAAATGTGTCGATGGGACGATAATGTTTTGCTACTGTTGACTACCGAATAAGGAATGGAATGTTGGAGGATAAAGGAGTAATCTTGGCCGGAGGATGTGAATGTATAAGTATAGAATGTTTTAGGAAATATGTAGAGAAAGATTTGGTATGTTTAATTGTTGATTATAGAAAGTTCTCGTAATGTTGTGCAATCAGTTTTGAGAATACATGTACGTATATGGGATTTGAGACCTTAGACTGTACTTATTTTTGCAAATGTTTCGGAAGGAGGATGAGCGCGTGTGAGAGATAAACGTTGAAAGTTGTGTAATGGTCCAGAGTGGCCACTGAATGAATGTGATGACGAGAAATGGCTTCTCCATAAAGTAATTGTAAAATTTGCAGGTAAGAACAAACATGGCGATCTATGGTAATTACAAGTGTGTTTGTGCAGAGGGTAGCATCAGTCGGCACTAAGAAAGTTTGAGTGAATACTATTGGTGAATATAGCGAGGAAGTAAGACATGTTTAAAGATGGATGGCTTGAGGTATAAATAGGAAAGTCAGAGATTGACGGGGGCTTTTTGCTTTTGGTGGAAGTCGGTGAGAGCTCGGTGGAAGACGCGCGTGCGAGGTGAAGTGTGACCGCAGAATGGGTTGAGTTGGAGTTATATTTGTGAATAATATTGAAGGCAGTCATTGTTTAAACAACTGCGTAACCCGAAAGGGGATGAATCGTATAAGACATTCATAAATAAAACAATTAATAAAATTGAGATTGAAGATAAAATCAGTTTATGGTTTTTTTTTCTTCAAGAAAAAAAAAGTGCGTAAGCAGTTTGTAATAAGATAACAGTTGTTACGTTATAGTGTTGAGTGCGGCGCGTGTGCTTGTAATGATCCTTAGTTCAAATTATTTATGGGACCACCTTTAGGTGAACGAAATATTCGTAGTAAATTGAGCCAATGTTAAAGTAATTTTATATGACATTAAAAGTTTATTTGTGTAAGGAAGGGCTAAATTGTCCTAAAGGTTGCAAGAAACTTTAAAGAGGCAACCAAACGTGTACAGATTATTACGGGTTATTGGAGTAATAACCTCGTATAGTTGGACTATTCGCGAGTACCGAAAGGAATAAGTTTGTGGAATTGTAGAGTACTTGTTATTTACCTTCAGGCGATCTAAGGATACACATGGACTACAAATAATTGGTTTACGGGAAGAAAGAAGAAAGAAAAGCGTAGGATGAATGGACAGTCTAAGTAAGAATTACATTTAAGAACTTTGAAAACTCAGTTGAGCACGATTATCTTTTTGGTTAGTTTTATTTGCGGGTTGTTGTGTAATTTTTTTTTTTAATTAATTAGTGTTTAAGGAAAAAGGTAATCGATCTCGAGTTATGTTGTATTGGCTGTTTTAGTAGTAAGAATTTTTTCAGAAACGCAAATCTGTATTGACAGTGATGTGGTGGGTTGGTTTCTCAACCACGCTGTTGTAGTGTATGTAAACATTTGTTTTTTTTTGTGCAGGACAATATATATATATATTTATCGTTAGCTTTTATTCTGTCGTTTATTTAGCCAGTTATGAAACACATTTGTGACGTTTACTTAATTGGTGACCTAGTTTTCGACAGTTTAAATGTAGACTTTGCATATTTTGGTTTTAAGATTAATGAACAACCTGAAAGGTTATATTTGCCAGGTTAATTTTAAAAAAGAAGATTTTCATGTTAGTTTCGTTTAACGCAGTACACTAATGACGGATCAGCTGTTGATTTAAAAATTTCATTAAGTATAACTAAGAGATGGAGTTTTGAGAACTTGCTTTTCTTTTGGTTAGGAATTTTAAAAATTAATTATCGATCATTGAATGAAGAACTATTTTATTCATTAATAAGTAGAAATTTAACTTTATATGTATACGAGGGATACGTAGAAAATATTCAGTTAACGTGTTATAACTTTGGTATTCTGGATGTACAGGGTACAATCAGGAAGTTTGTGACGACCCGTGTATTTCAGTTTTTTTTTTTATAACTGTTGGTTACGTGAATGCAGTTAAATTTGAGTGATAAATTTTGTTTTGGAAATTTTGGTTTACGAGGTGTATTCAAAAAGTTTCTAATAACCTGGGTAGTACTAATATATATTTGAGTTTGAGTTGAATTGTTTGGGACGAGTGGTTGTTTTAGGACCCTCGTGTAAGAGTTTACTGAGTAAGCACAATCCTACTTTCCACGATCAAGTAGGGTTAATTAACACCCAGCTTAAGACAATTATTTTAACAAAGTTTCGATTGTGGTGGCGCCTGGAGACTAAGCTGTTTCAATATAGGTGTAAGGTGTTTGAGCGTATTAATCATTCATTTTACTTCTTATTTCGACCACGCCCATCTCCCTGTTAGCTGGCTTGGCAACCCGCTTACAGTAGTAAGCATACACGACGCCTAGTGCGGTTTGGACGTGTAACAGTTGGTACTGCTTTTCTTCCTTTTATAGCTAATGTTACAAATAGAATTGTAAAAATCCTAATTAAATATGGCATTACGACTATTTTTAAACCTACAAGAAAAATTAGAGAACATTTAAGATCACCTAAAGATGCATCAAACTCTTTATCATCTTCTGGAGTGTATAAGTTATCTTGTTCATGTGGAAAAGTATACATCGGAACCACAAAACGTAGCTTTGATACAAGACACAAAGAACATATGAGATTTTGTAGATTAGGTCAAGCAGAGAGGTCTGCTATGGCTGACCATGCCCTGAATAATCTAAATCATGACATTCAATTTGACAATATGGAAATATTGTCAAAACAAACTCATTATTATGTTCGTTTACAACGTGAAGCTATTGAAATATATAAACACCATAATAATTTTAATAGACAAGAAGAAAATTTCCCTTTAAATAGGTTTTGGCATCGTATAATTAAAAAAAGCATAATGATGTCTTAATTTTGATTTTAATTTTAACTTTTGGTATGTCTAGGTTTTTTGCTGTGTTTTTCCTAGACCTTGAAGCAAATGCTTTACCAATTATATGTTAAATTACCACAGCACTATAATTTAACATAAGTAGTTGAAATTAAACTAAAATTAAAAATTACAAAAAACGAGCTGCATTGTGCTTTTTACTTCCACTTACTGATAAAGATACCTCTTTGTTAGGTTTAACTGGGTTATTTTATTTGATGTGATGTTTGGATTTGTGAATGCTTCTATCATTTTCAAATTGAAGTTTTTCACAACTTTACACTTACATAACTCGATTAAATTTTGTTAAATGTGTTTTTTGGCTGACAAATTTTGTTGCAATAAAATTGAATTTTTTTATTCTTTATAAAAATTTTTAAACTAATGTCACTTTTGTTTTATTATATAGATATCTCAACTCCATCCTTTTCTTTAATTTTACACGTCATCAATATAAAGTATTATTTAAATAAATTGTATAACAACAGATTCCTATTATTTTCTAATTAGTGCATTACCCAATGTTAAATTTAAAGAGTTATAGGTAATATAATTAGGTATAGAAAATGGAAATTACAATTAAATCAATTGGCCATCACTGACTTTGATCTTAACGAAATATCTGATTTTAAAAGTGTTGAAATTGATTCTTATATAATCGCTGAATTAGAACAAACATTAAATTCTTTTCGACCTCTAGATGTGGTTAATCGTTCATGTATTCCCTCCGAATGTATTCTCTCTCTTTGTATACGCAGGAGGCTGAAGTTTTCACCCGCGGAGCTATCCTTGCCAAGCTATAGGTTTGTAACGTTGTATCCGGCCTTCTAGCTATTATAAGACAACGGATAGCCGAGTTGCATAAATTTCACGAAACTTTATGGTATATTTCAAAATAAGGCATAATAATAAAATTTACACTTATAAATTGTTACATTTTATTACTATACATTATAAATTAAATCAAGTGTAGAAAGCAATGTAAATTCAATTCATTATCACCTGATTTAACACATTTAATTGTTTTATTACTATATTCAGAAATTTCCTGTATAATGTCCGTAAACACAAAATAATATCCTAAAATACGATACATTTACAGTATGATGTATCTAGTATTTGTAAAAACACAAACGCCTCCATGTTTTCTAAATTACTTAATTACTGTTGTATTGCATCTCTAACTTATAAAGACAAACAGAATCAATATAAAAATGTAAACTTTCACGATTATCACACATAATTAAAATACTTATCCTTTGGGTAATTAAATTTAAACGTTTCGATAAGTATTTTATTTAAACGGAATTAATTATTCAACAGAATTATACTGCACTAAAGGAACTTATATGGAATTGCCCAATATTTCTTACTAATAATTAGAAATTTATAAAACCTTGTTATGTACAGGGTTTTCCAATAAGAGGTGTTATTTTGAATAGCCCGTTATTTCGGTAGATGTCACGTTTGAAGCTGTCATTTATTGACATTTGACAAGTAAAAACTACGCGATTAATAAAAATGGAACGATACACGCTTCAACAACGCATTGAAATTATTAAAATTCACTATAAAAATGGTGAAAATTTGGCAGAGACGGTTCGTAAAACTAAAACATTTTTGGGTCGTCGTGAAGCACCTTGTCGGACCGCAATACAGAAATTGGTGAACAAATTCGAGGTGTTGGAACAAGTTAATGATGCGAAGAATAAAACCCGTGCACGTCGCTCAAGAACAACTGAGAATATTGCTGCTGTAGCCCAAAGTGTTGAAGAAAACCCAGGTTTGTCCATTCCTCGTCGTTCTTTGGAATTGGGCATTCCACAAACGTCATTACACCGTATTTTGCATAAAGACTTGGGTCTTAAGGCTTATAAAGTTCAGTTAACACAACTCAAGCCGGCCGATCATCAACAACGTCGTGTCTTTGCTGATTGGGTCGTTGAAATGCATGAAAATGATTCGAAATTCCATCGAAAAATCATCTTGACTGATGAGGTCCATTTCCACCTCGGTGGGTACGTCAACAGGCAAAATTGTCGCGTCTGGGGCTCGGAAAGAGTTATTGTTGAAAAGCCTCTCCATCCTCAACGTGTGACTGTTTGGTGCGGTGTATGGTCTGGCGGGGTCATTGGACCTTACTTTTTCGAAAATGAGGCCGGAGCAACAGTTACGGTGAATGGATTGCGCTATCGAGAGATGATTAATGATTTTTTATGGCCGGAATTGGATGGTATTGATCTGGACAACGTTTACTTTCAACAAGACGGCGCTACGTGCCACACAAGCAACGAAACCATTGATCTTTTACTGGAAAAGTTTCCGGACCGTGTTATCTCTCGAAGAGGTGATCACAATTGGCCACCGAGATCTTGTGATTTAACACCTTGCGACTTCTTCCTTTGGGGCCACATGAAAGATAAGGGCTACGCCAACAGCCCAGCGTCGATTCAAGACCTCAAAGATGTAATTCGTGAGGCTATCAATGACATAGGGCAGCCACTTTGCGATTTGGTTATGGAAAATTTCATGAAAAGGATATGGTCCTCTAAGCGTGGTCGTGGTAGCCATTTGGCTGATATTGTTTTTCATTATTAACGGCATACCTTCCTCTTTATAATGAAATAAACATCCGATCAATTATCTCAAAAAATTCCATTTTTCTTTGAATATCAAAATAACACCTCTTATTGGAAAACCCTTTAGTTGTTAAATCAAAGTGTCAGACTAAACTTAACTTTGTGTTTAAAAAGGGCAACATGCCCTACGTAGGAGTGTCAGACATTGAAGGAAAAATTGTTGCTCTTGTTGCACAGAGAATGTCACAAAACCAAATTACAGCAACGGTGGATGTCTCGCAGGGCTTTGTTTCAAAAACCTATGTAAGATTTTTACAGTTCCATACGCTCAAGAACAGTCCTCGTAAAGTAACTATTGATTGACAAGCCCGATTTTTAATATAAATAGCCAAACGAAATCCAACCTCTTCTCATCCAGAGCTTCAAAGACAACTTTTGCAGGCCACATTCCCGTCGAAATAGTACGATAAAGTCTTCGTGCCCAAAATTTATTCAGCAGGAGGCCGTTAGGGTTATCCAGGCAATACGCAATTGGTCCGCTAAATTCGTTTCTAGGACACCTGAACTGGACAATAGAAAATTTGGCAAAGTATCCTATTCCACATAAAATAAGAAATGGTCTGAGATCAGAAGATCGTCCAATTCTGGATTTGAGAGGTCGGAATAGACAAGCTAGACGGTAAACTGCCAGATATGTTCTAAGATAGACACTGTGTTCAAGATAAGGATTCTCACTGTGGGAATCTCGGAAATAAAATAAAATCAATGGTGTGATTTTTGGTTTGTGAGATATTTGAAAAAATTTGAATTTTGGAAATTTCTATTTTATTTTTTTCTGACGTTATTATAAATGCTAGAGCAAAAATACAAACAATTGTTACGGGATTTTACATGGCATAGTCAGTCTTTCAATCGGACGTTTCATATATTTATGGCCATCATCAACTAATTTTTTTAATACGATCCTGATATTTTGTAAACTGATTTTGGAAGGTTTTTTTATTACAAATTCAGCAATGTATCACATTTGATGGTCTGATAGTGTTTAAATCTCTTATAGACCATCATCACGAAATGTTTGAACACAGACCTGCATTTTAAAAAAAGTTTATTTAGTTAACTTCGCTTTGTGTGTGATATTTTCTAAAGTAAGGAAAAGTACTAAAACAAAATATTATTAATTATACACCTTAACATAAAAAACTAAATGCTTGTAAAATTAACATTAAAGTCACCTATTTTAATGATCATTATCAAACATTGCTAATAGTATATTAATAAGTGGATAAAAAGGTCTTTAAAACACGCGCGATTGTTCGAGCACGACGGCGGAGTTAATTAATAGCCCTGGCGACTTGATTTCAAAGTTATCATGTTTAGGACCCATAAAACTGGATATTCCTCTACACCGTTCTTTTTATATAAACATCCATAAATGGTCTGTTTAGAAAAAACGTTTCTTTTGTAGCAAACTGCCTTAATTGCGCTTATGGCTAGTTTTGTTAATTTCGTTCTGCAACAGGCTTTGAATAAAGATGCAGTTAGGGCCCTTCACGAAAAGAAAACCAATTTATGTTTATAGTTCGTCCCATTGTTTGACTTTCCATTATTTGGCACTCATCGGTAGATAGATGAAAATCAATTGATTTTCCCATTTCTATCAGCTCATTTACGGACTTTGATTTGTTACATTGTGCATACAAGTTGTTTAAAACTCCACGTTGACAGATATTTGGTTGGTATAACTTAAAACAATATGGGCGTGTAACTTTTGGTATAGCAGGGGTATCCTTTAATACACTTAATTTATCTAAAAAAGTAAATTTTTCAGTTTCGACAACCTCTTCTAAATCACTACTATATGTGCTTGAAGTTTTATTGTCTTCATGAGAATGCAGAGAATAGTCGACTCCATCCACTGTGCTAGGTTCGCCAAGATTACCATTTGGAACTACCCAGTAAGCCTTTGTGTCTGTACTGAAGTTGACGCTGTTTCCCGAAGAGCAGCTTCTACTGCAAACAGTGCAGCACCTATATGACTGCAACACTCTCCCAAACCTGCGGTACAATTACAATGAGTTGCCAGTACTTCACCATTTTTTATAATAACACACCAAAGGCTGACTGGTGGTAAATTTAAGCGCTGAGAATGCATGACCTGGGAAAACGAAATAGACAGTATTAAATAGTATATTAAAGTATAAGTGGGTAAGAAGGTCTTTGATGAGTGGGTAAAAAGGTCATTAAAACACGGACTCCGGTGCAGGCGGAGTGCTCGAAATAGAGTAAGTGTTTTAAAGACCAGTTATCCACGAATACTTTATGCTATTTTTTTTTATTGGTGCACCTTGAAATCATAAATACTAGTATTATTACTACAAAAAATGGAAATAAGAACTAATAATGTAAAATATGTAAATAAAACTTAATATATCTAACTATACTAACTGTAATATGAAAATGTAAAATTTCACCATTACACATAATAAAATACTTATCTTTTCTGGGTTTATAATGGTGTATTTAAATTATAATCTAAACGTTTCGATAACTTAAGTTATCTTCGTCAGTAGTATTATTTGTTAAAATGTTTAAATGTTGTAAACAATTTTGTCAAAGTTGAAAAATTAACATAAACATCAGCCTGCTATCAACATAACATTTTGAGAAACATATAAACATATAGAATTAAATTTTATTAAAAATGACTAGGTCATTAAAATTAAATATTGTTAAACTGTCTTAACGATGACAAATCAGGACACTCTCAAGGCGAAAGCTAACAGTGAAAATGTCAACAAAAAATATTTAAATTTAATCAGTTATGATGTAAGTGTAAAGTTGTAAAATAAATTTCAAAATGATAGAATCATTCACAACTATAAAACACTTGCACTTATTGATAAAGGTATCTCTTTGTTAGATTTAACTGGACTATTTTATTTGTTGTCATGTTTATATTTGTGAATGTTTCATCATTTTGAAAGTTTTCACAACTTTACACTTACATCATAACTTGATTAAATTTTGTTAAATTGTCTTTTGGCTGACATTTTTATGGTTAGCTTTGCTGTTAGAGAGTGTTCTGTTTGTCACCTTTAAGACAGTTTAACAATATTTAATTTTATGACTAGTTATTTGTTACTTCAAAATTTAATTTAAAGTTAGGCTATTATACGTTTATTAAAAATTAAATATGTTGATACATTCGATTTAATTAAGTTTATAATTTTTAAGTTTTAAATTTGTTTAACATTTTAACATTTTAACAGATATTACTGCAGATCAGATAACTAAATTGTCATTTAGATTACGTTTCTTAGTTGTTATTCCATGTAATAAAACACCATTAAAAACAAAAAGATAATATTTTAATACTATTTCATTTTCAAATAAAAATTAAAGTTTAAATAATGTTTAAATAAAGGTTTTTGAATTTGTATAAGTAATATTTTATTTGACTGTTAACAAGGTATCTTCTAAAGAATCAATAAAGCGTAAAAATTGTCATTTAGACTTCACGTTTCTTGAGTTGTTGATTTGCTGGTAACTAAAGCGATTTAAACACTCATGCCAATAATAAAATACTTATGTATGTATTTCCAAAAAAATATGAATGTTTCAAAGCTAGAATAAAATTTTATCATAGAATCTTTAAAAGATAACTATAATATCTACATTTGTATCTGGCATCAATTAAACAACGATGGTGAGTTCTAGAAAAGACTAAATCAAAAAAGGCCGTTATGAAAAATTAAAATAAGGTTTAGTAATTCAGTATCTGTCATAATTTTGTATTTAGCTGGTACTAGTATTTAACTCTGAATTAGTTACTATGTGATAGTTATTATCAAAAAAATATGGCGCAATTTTCAAATGTAGAGAAGTACGATATGCTATGGTGTTACATGCTATGTCAACGATATTCTAAAGAAGCGGAAACCTTATAAAACCACATTTAGGAATTGGTCAGTCAATTTAAGAAAACATGGTGCATTTAAGAGCACATTCCCGCAAAAAACCTTGCAATGAAAGAAAAGCAAATAATGTTTTATTAGAGTGGTCCATTCTACTGCTCCTTTTATTTTACAAAAAATATACGTCTATTTAGATATAGAATTTGTCAGGGATTCGACCAGGGGATTTAGCGATGTCCAGAGGTTCCGTGAATAGTATACCAGGCAAGGTGCAGCAATTTCCATATAAAATGATTTGGTCGGATGAAAGTCAGCTGACTGAATTTTCAACAGAAGAAATGCTCACTATTAGGCGAAAGAAAATCCTAAGGTTTATAAAGTGCGCAGACACCAACACCGTTTCGGTTTTATATGTGGGCTTCAATATTCAGAATACGAATAATATGTCCATCTTTTTTATAACGGACCGTTAAATTCTGAACGCTACCAAAATTTATTGTAAAATGATGTAGAAGCAGCATTAGCTGGTTTGCCTTAAGCTGATATTGAAGATTATTGGTTTTTACAAGACGGTGTTGAGGCACATAAATCCAGAGCCGTCCAGGAATATTTATGGGCAAGGTTTCCAGCAAGATAAATTGGAAGATGTAAACTTACCAGCACGATCCCCCGATACAACACTTCTTGACTTTTTCTCTGGGGATATGTCAATAATTATATTTACCGACCCAATATTGAAAATAACAATCAATTGCGGAACTTAATTCTCGCAGTATTTAGAAGTATTCTGCCTCAAATTCTTAGAAATGTTTTGAATTCAACTGTAATACGGTATTATTTGTGTTTGGAAAACAAAGGAGAACAACTATTGTAAGAGTAAGACTTATAAATAAGTAATTCTTACCTTAATTTACACTCAAAACAAAAGGAATTAGTACTTTTTCCTTTTACTGTCAATTTTTGTTGGTATTAACTTCTAATATTAAGAAACTTTATTATGGTATGTGTAATAATCTTACGGGAAAGTTACTGCATCAACCTCTTGAAAATGCAGGTCTGTAATCAAAAATTTGGTCCATAAAAGGTCCAAAACTCGATCAGACCATCAAATGTGATGCATTGCTGAATTTGTAATGGAAAAACCTTTCAAAAAATCAGGACCATATTTAAAAAAATAAATTGATGATGGCTATAAAAATAGGAAACGTCCGATTGAAAAACTTACTATGCCATGTTATAGCCCGTAACAATATGACATGAAGAAGTGTTTGTATTTTTGCTCTAGCATTTATAATAACGCAAACAAAAAATTATATAGAAATTTCAAAATAAAAATTTTCAAATATCTCAAAAATAAAAAATCACACCATCGATTTTGTTGTGAAACTTTGTTGGTCCCCTAATTACACAACTTTTTTCCTATTTAACCAGAGTTGTATATATTACCATATCCGAGATTCCCATAATGAGAATCCTTATCTTCGACACAGTGTGTAGTAGGAACTGTAATGTTTGGGAAGGGGGGGATATTGTGATGGGGGAAAAAGACCCTTTATTTCCCTTGCGAATTTTAACAGACCGCCGGTATCGTTTTCGTGATAGAATCCTTAGTGACGCCGTGAAAGGGTGCACTGGGAAATACTTTCATTTTTATGGATTATGCTCCTCCACAAAGCAACAGAATTGCCGCACATTCCCTGGAAACAGAAGATGTGACTGGAGATGACTTGCCTCAAGCCACTCGAGAAGAATGGGCAAACTTACCTCAGGAGTAAGTTGGCTGGACGTGGCAACATTGACAGCGAAAAATCAATTGTTCCAGTTCTTAAATTTTTACATTGTTACAGTGTTTTGGTTAATTTCAAACACTTGTTACACTTTTTTTTATTGTTACCAATTAAATTGATTTAGTATAAAGTGTCTTTTGTTTTCCATTTACAAAATTTCAGTAGTACTTAACAAAATCAGAAATTTTGATTGTTACACCATTAATGCCTGAGGTGCGATATTTAGTTAAGAAGATTACGATCTAAGTATCGTTTTAGGTTTATACTTGTTTTTTATCAATATCTACCATAATTAGACAACTAATATGTAAACGACAAATACATTTAAATTATGCTTGATCATTTTCGATTATAAAATTACAAAATTTCGTTTGAAGACTTTCTTTTATTATACAGGGTGTCCAGAAACTCTACGGACAAATTTTGTGTAGTGATTCTAGACCCAAAAATAAGAAAAATAGTTCATACAAACCCAGGTCCGGAAACGCTTCGTTTAGGACCTACATGGTGTGAAAAAATTTTATTTTCCTCGGTTTTATGGCGATATTTTGCGAACAAATTTTAATATGGTCCTGAAATTTGGAGCACGGGGGTTTTTGTGGCCGAGAAACTTAAATATTTTATTGATCTTGATGCTGCCTGCATAGGGCGCCATCTACAGTGGTATGCTAAAAGTTAATTGGCCTTAACTTTTTTACCATCCGGTATATTGACGTTCCATTTGAAATAGTTCGTTCCCTTTTCAGTTCTAAGCAAAAAAGGTATTCTTGGTCGATGCCTCTCAGATCAACTGCTTTCGAGATATTGATTGATGAACAGTTCAATTTAATTGCTTATAATCCTTAGCTAATTGGAATTAAAAATCAAAGTAACGTATGTTTGCATTTTTATTTTAACTTTGAATTTAAGAACGAAAATGATGAAATAAATAATAAAACTTAAAAAATAGATGTTACAAAAGGTGTTCCACATGATGACCATTTGTTTCGATCTCACTCGTTTTGATAATAAGCGGCGAATCCGTGAACATATTCTGAAGGTATCGCAGGCATCTTGGATTCTGTTCCAAAGTTGTTCCCTTGCTTCAATTGGTACTAGGGATTTTAAGTATCCCCAAATACAGTAATCACAAGGGTTGAGATCAGGAGACCTGGAAGGCCAGGCAACCGGACCACCTCTTCCTTTGACCACCAAACGTATTGTTGAGATATTGTCGAACGTTGACGCCAAAATGGGCGGGACAACC
This sequence comes from Vesta saturnalis, assembly GCA_036346205.1. Lineage (NCBI taxonomy): Eukaryota > Metazoa > Arthropoda > Insecta > Coleoptera > Lampyridae > Vesta > Vesta saturnalis. The sequence goes on along the minus strand of JARFJB010000551.1, from coordinate 2,009,454 downwards.
ATCGTGCATATACCAAAGATTTTGACGAATATTTAACGGCACTTCATCCAATAAACCAGGTAAGGTATTTTGCAAAAATTGTAAATACTCGTTAGCGTTTAAACGAGCAAGCAACTCCACAGATCCTGGTAAGTGATTGCCTACTATACCTATCCAAACATTTATGCTGAATCGTTGCTGATGGTGAGTTTCTTTAATAATATGTGGGTTATCTCCAACATATGAATAATAGTGTGCATTATGCATATTGTAAATTCCATTTTTTGTAAATAACGATTCATCACTGAATAAGATATGGGAATAAAAACTAGCATTTTGAATTTTTTGGTTTCGTAACCAATGAGACAATTCTAGTCGTGCAGGAAGGTCACGTTCCAAAATAGCTTGACCTTTTTGTAAATGGAAAGGATATAGGTTTTCCTTGTGGATGATATTCCAGTCAGATGATTTTGATATGTTAGGGTGCATTGCTGAGAGCCTTCTTACACTAGTCTCCGGATTATCTTCGACAGCCATTAAAATTGCATCTTCATTAGCTACCGTTACGGTGGCCGGTCTTCCTGTTTGGTTGTTTTTTGGAGCTACACATCCAGTTTCTCGAAGTCGTTGATAAACCGCTGCAAATGTCGAGTGTTTCGGGTGGATTCTGTTAGGAAATTTTTCAGCGTATCTTCGCTGTGCTGCTCTGGCATTACACTGCATCTAACCATAGACTAAAAGCATGTCGGCATATTCTTCATTACTAAAAGCAACCATTTTTAGAAATGAAACAGGTTTTAAATTACTACAAAATTATTATGTTAATTTGAAATTTGGGACGCTGTACCAACAAGAGTAACAACAAATGTCATAAATACATTTGTGTATCTAAGCAATAACTTGTCATTTTGTTTTAATCAAAGCCTGCTAAAATGGCAAGAGATTCAATAACTGGTTAAATAAATTAAACTGTTCATCAACCAATATCTCGAAAACGGTTGATCTGAGAGGCATCGACCAAGTATACCTATTTTGCTTAGTACTGAAAAGGGAACAAACTAATTCAAACGGAACGTCAATATACCGGGTGGTAAAAAAGTTAAGGCCCATTAACTTTGAGCATACCACTGCAGATGCCTGCTATACCTTCAGAAATAATGTGGGAATATGTTCAGAGATTCGCCGCTCATTATCAAAACGAGTGAGATTATGTATCGAAACAAATGGTCACAATGTGGAACACCTTTTGTAACATTTATTTTTTTCGTTCTTAAATTCAAAGTTAAATAAAAATGCAAACATACGTTACTTTGATTTTTAATTCCAATTAGCTAAGGATTGTAGGGAATTAAATTGAACTGTTCGTCAACCAATAGTTCGAAGCCGGTTGATCTGAGAGGCATCGACCAAGTATACCTTTTCTGCTTAGAACTGAAAAGGGCACAAACTAATCCAAACGGAACGCCAATATACCGGGTGGTAAAAAAGTTAAGGCCAATTAACTTTTCGCATACCACTGTAGATGGCACCCTCTGCAGGCAGCATCAAAATCAATAAAATATTTAAGCTTCTCGACCACAAAAACACCCTTCCTAAAATTTCAGGACCATATTCAAATTTGTTCGCAAAATATCGCCATAAAACCGAAGAAAACAATATTTTTTCACACCTTGTAGGTCCTAAATGAAGCGTTTCCGGATCTGGGTTTATGTGAACTTTTTTTCTTATTTTTGGGTCTAGAATCACTACGCAAAGTTTGTCCGTAGAGTTCCTGGACTCCCCGTATAATTTTACTGTGACCCGACAAAACAGCACCAACAAAACAGCCCCCCACCAAAATTGCCCTGGCAATACAACCCCATCATAACAGCCCGCCGACGAAACAGCACAAGTAAAAGTAAATGCCGTACATACTTATTGACATTATATTTATTATACCTATCCAGTATATCAACCTGAGTAGACGATAAGTATTGCACACTTATTAAATTAAATTTAGGGTTAAGTAAAAATTGTAGAATATGTTGACAGAAATAAATTAAGAATGTACAAGTCGCACCTGCGAATCATATTCTTTCTATTTTCTATAAACTGTATCTCAACCCTTACGTTTTACACGTTAAATGTATGTGTGTGGTATAACCCAAACACTATTAAAACTGGACACATTAAGAACTTTTGGGCATAAAACTGCGCGTCGTATCAAAAATAACATATATATTTAATCGATATGTTTAAGACTAGTATACAGTTATTTTCTTATAACCACTGAAATATAAAGCTATTTCAGAAATCTTTGAAGAAAGCTTAACAATTCACCTAAACAAAACGCTCCTCCCCGCTGCTGAATTTTTACAAATTCTAGTAAGCTCCAGGAGAAATGAAAAGTCAAAATATAAAATTCCAAGTGCGTACGTATTACGGTTGTGGAGTTATCGTAAATACTAACGTACATCCAAACACACATACACACACACGCACGCAGCCACCCACGCACACACGTGCACACGCACGCATGCACAGACACAGTCACGCAAACATACACGCTCGCTCACACGCACAACCACATGCACACGCACTTGAACACGTACACACACAGCTACACGTACACATACACGCACGTTCAGACGCACACGCACACACACGCACAGGCACACACACGCGAAAACAAACGCGCACAAGCACAAGAACACGCCACGCTCACGTACACGCACACTTACACGCACACGCTCATGCACCGCACACGCACATTCACACGCACACTCACAAGAGAACGCACACGCACACACGCATACACACAGGCACACAGACACGCACACACACTCACACGCACACGCAAGCGCACACGCACACGCACACGCACACGCACACGCACACGCACACGCACACGCACACGCTCACGCACACACACACACGCATACGCAGACGAACACACATGCACGCGCAAATGCACACACACGCGCAAACACACGCGCACGCGCGCCCGGACGCGCACGCGCACACCCACACTTACGCGCACACTCATTCATATACACAATATCACGCACACGCACACGCACACGCAAGCACACGCGCACGCGCACACAATCTAACACGCACAAGCACACGTACATGCACACGTACACGCACACGCACACTTAAACAAATACGTACACGCACACAAAGACGAACACACACGCGCACGCGCACATGCACACGCACACGCTCACGCACACGCACACGGACACTCACACGCACAAGCACCCGCACACTAATACGCACGAGCACACGTACATGCACAAGTACACGCACACGAACACACACACACACGTACACATACACGTACACGCACACGAAGGCGAACACACATGCGCACGCGCACATGCACACGCACACGAACACGCACACTCTCACGTACACATACAAGAAAACGCACAGGCCACGCACACACATGCGCGCACACGCTCACGCACAAGCACACGCACACCCACACGTACACGCACACACACGCACACTGACACGCATACGCACACAATTGCTTTCTTTTTTTGTTTCACTTATTTTTACTTTCTTTATATTTACATCTGTTTTCAACAAAACCGCATATCACGAAAAGGGCTAATCGTTTTTACTATACATTAATGCATTTTTTATGGAATTAAAGTACGCACACGCGCACGCACACGTACAAGCACACGCACATTCACAAACACGCACAAATTTAATCACACGCACACGCACGCACTCGCGCATACACAAGCACCCGCAAACACGCGCACACGCGCTCTCGCAAACGCACACGCACTCTCGCAAACGCACACGCACACTCACACTAACACGCACACGCACACGCAAACGCACACTCACACACACGAGCTGATCGTTTTAACTATATATTTATGCGATTTTTATTGAATTAAAGTGAGCACACGCGCACGCACACGCACATGCACAATCACACGCACACGCACACGCGCGCGCACGCACACGCACACGCGCACGCACAGGTAGACGCACAGGCACGCACTCGCACACGCTCAAAAACTCGTACGCGCACACGCACACGCACACGTACACTCACGCACACGCACACTCACACTCACACTCGCACACAATTGTTTTCTTTTTTTATTTCGTGTATTTTTTGCTTAATTTTTACTTTCTTTATTTTTATTTCTGTTTTCAACAAAACCGCATGCCACGAACTAATCATTTTAACTGTATACAAATTCGTTTTTTATTGCGTTACAGTAGACACACACGCACACAAGCACACGCACACGAACACACTCGCGCACGCACACGCACACACACACGCACACGGACACGGACGGGCCCACGCACGCGCCTACGCACACGTACACGTACACGCACATGCATACGCACACGTATACGCACACGCCCACGTACACGCACGCGCAGATGAACACACACGCGCTCTTTCACATGCACACGCACACGCACAGTCACACGCCGCCGCAGACTCACACGCACACGGAAACTCACACGCACACGCACACGTATACGCACACGCACACGCACATGCACACAATTGCTTTATTTTTTTTTACTTCGTGTACTTTTTGCTTATTTTTTACTTACTTTATTTTTTAATTCTGTTTTCAACAACACCGCATATCATGAAGAAGGATAATCATTTTAACTAAATACTAATTCGTTTTTATTGCATTAAAGTGAACACACGCGCGTGCATAAGCACACGCACACAAACACACGCTCACGCGCACGTGCATGCGCACACGTCAATGCTCACGCACAGCACGACACGCACACACACGCACACACCACAGCACACACACACGCACACACAGCAACACGCACACAGCGCACACAGCACACACACACACACACGACATACGCACACGCACCACACACACCACACACCAACACGCACACACGCACACACAGTACACGCACACACACGCACACACGCACACAGCGCGCACACGCACACACGACACACGCACACACAGCACACACGCACACACACTCACACACACGCACGCACACCACACACACTGGCACAACACGCACAGCACACACACAGCACAAGCACATGCACCGTACACGCACGTACACGCATACGCATACGCATACGCACACGCAGACTCACACGTATACGCTCACACTCACGCACACGCTCACGCATACGCACACAGCGCACAAGCTCACGCACAAGCACAAGCACACGAACATGCACACTATATAATAATATAAACTCAATTTTAAAAGTTTTACTTTATTAGATTAATTTTGAATTGCATGAACATTTAGTTAAAACCAGTTAAAAAAGCTGGTAAGAGCATCTAATCGTGCAATATTAAATTTCGGTGCTTACGGACTATGATATTATTCTGCCGGTGCTTTGGTCATTCAACGCCTTGTTCATTGTCGTTGTCTAACATTAGAATTCGTCGTAATGGTCGCGTTAGTCGGATTGGTTGTCAGCGTAATGGTCTAATATTGAAATTCGACAGAATGGGCGTAGTAGGTGAAATGATTTTCGGAATTTTTCAATATTTTGGTGTATAATGGAAGCCTTGGGTGACGTCGAGACTAATCTCGCCGACGACCTAGGTACGAAAGAGGTCATTGTTCTGAGGGACTTTCGTAGGATAGATCGGGTACAAACCTATTCTCTGTCCTGTGTGAGCGTAATGGTCTGTGGTAATGGAGATAAAGATTTCTTTTCCGTACGGTTGTCCTTAAAAGTACCAATTGTAATGTTATTTAGACGCACCGTGTATATGCAGTCTTGTGATAACGTATGGAAGAACGTATTTTGAATGAAGTGAGTTTTCACAAAAAAAAATTTTTTTGTGTATGCAGAATATAAATTGGTACAAATGATATAACACTGGAATTTTAATAGAACATTTTGTGTCATATAAAAGAGCATTTGATTGTTGTATCGTTTGTTCCCTTTGTAGCATTTCCACTCGGCGAAGAGACATATTGGATTCTCGTTTGCGATAGGTTGATTGTGGTTTTGGAGAGAAAATGTTGTGACGTCCTGACAACATGGTGGACGGAAGGTATTTAAGCGAGAGCCTGATAAGGCATAAGGGAGTCGTCGAGAGTCGCTCGAGAAAGGAACACGAATAAAGGGGAATCGCGCGTAGAGCTTTTAAGAGACCTTAAATCGATCTGTGCTGACTTTTGTAAACATTTAATGCTGCAGTACAGATAAGTTGACTGCAAAAACCCACATTGGTGATGAAGTATTTAAAGATTATAAACAAAAGGATTAATTGTGAGTTGAAAGGAAATACTAGTGCTAAGGCAAATTTTAAAGTAAAACAGCAAATATTAAGTCAAAAGTGTTCATTATTAAAGCGTGAGGTTTAACGAAGAAATCTAAGGTGACCCTTTAAGTACATGTGGATTCGTTGACAGTACGAAATCGATTGTATAAAAGCAACAGTGATACAACGGCCAAATTACTTAGGTATTTCGGCTGTTTTCTGCTTTTTTTGTGGGTGTATATATTAAAGGATTACTTGAAGTAAACCATCTCCCTGTGCATATCACGTTATACTGGACAAAGGATTACCTAAAATAATTGTGAGAATTGAGCATTGTTAGTTGTAAATTTATGGTAAGTATAAGATGTTTGAGACCACATTTCAATCAGTTTACTCCTTATATCGACCCCGCCCATTTCCACTGTAGCTGGCTGAAAACCCGCTTACTTCGGTAGATCTGGACGACGCGTAGTGCGGTTTGGACGTGTAACACAATTTATGTCAAACCAGGTGTACTGGAGGACCCCTGGCACTTTATGGAAACAGCTTACCTAAACGGTTTGACATTAACCTTTTTGAGCAAGTGTTCTTTAAACTTCTCTTACCTCACATACACTTTCCCAACCATTTTTTACCACTGGTTATTAACGCAACCTTATAAAATGGTATATACATGTGCCCCTTTCTAAACAACGCTACAAATTTAATGCAGTAACTAGATGTGGTTGTATTTGTACTCTTTAAGAGGAAGTGTGTTACGTGCACAAAAGGATTGTGGTAGAAAAGGAGAAAGGGTGCGGTTACACGAATTAACAAATTAACCGGAAGCTCAGTCAGTCGGTTGGGCACTTGGATGCGTCGGCGGTTTGGCGTAGAAAAGTACACAGAGCGATTAAAAGTCTACCACTTGATCTAAACTTTTGTATCGCCCCTGGATCAAGAAAAGGGCTAGGGCACAAGGATAGAGACGTTGCAATTAAAACAAATGCTGGGCTAAGTCCAACCAGGTAAAAGGTCTGGCTAGAAACAAGAAACAACTGACGATCGTTTAACACCAACTTGTTTAATATAAATTTTTAATATTCGTATTTTAACAGAAAAATATTATTTACAACGTAGATAACCAGATAATGCTTATATAAAGTGTGTTAATCTAAGAAACAATAATCTGAGCAATGCACACAATCGTTATCGTAAGTTGGGATCGCTATCCAATATGTGACCCAAAATTTGAGAGAAATTAAAAGAACTAAAATAAAATCTGACCCAAATGGTCCAGTAGCAACCCATTTACCTTTCTGGAAAGTGCTAAACCTATAATTTAAACAAAATATTGAACAAGCTTTATAATACGGAAAATCAAAATATACATGGGCACTGATCGACATCTAATGCTAACCCTAAAAATAAAACAACAGAACATGTGTATGAAGGCAACCAAATAACTTTAAACCGGAGTCTTAGAAGAGCTCTCCTTAAAAGTGGTGTTTCAGTTTTAAATCAAACCAAAACCCAAAATATAAACTAAAACTTCCACTAGATGTCTGCCACTGCTTTTATATATATATATATATATATATATATATATATACACTTTCAACGCACGTTTTTTAAATGTTATACGTAGGTTAAGAAATGTTCCCTTCAGTTCCTTGTTTAATTCAACATAGTTGCCAAATAAACGTGTTTTCCTTATGTAAAAATTTATTAAAAGGTGCCGGGCTTACTTTCACATTATTATGCTTTAAATTACATTTTCCGTTACAATTAACAGGTATATCAAAGTAGCTCCAACAAACGGGGCAACTTTGACATCCTTTTTTCATTTATTTTTTAAAATCTTTAGAGCAAGCTCCAATTGATTCAACGCGCCCAATTTGTTATGTTGTCGCTTATTTCGCAAAATTATGCAGTGGTCTAATATTCAAAAATATCTTAAAAGTCGTGAAAGTCGTCGACGGTACGTAAATTACTATTTTCTAGGATAATTATTATGTATTTCAATACGTGCATAATCAAAATAGACAACGTCTTCAAAACGTTAATAAGATTTAGATGCTCAAAAAATCCCAAAACTGTCCACGTGTCAAAAATTTCGTAAATGTCATTTATGCGTTTTGCATATTACTTAACCGATTAAATTAGTACGTAAGGTTTATTTGGTGTTGTATCAAGGACTTTTATATAGCAATGTAACGTAAAATCAATTATTTTTAAAAAAGGTGTACACACTTTGCTATAAAGTTGATCGTTATTCAAAAAATTTCTCATCAAAATTTATATTTTTTAATATTTTAGAAATATTCAAATGTTTCATATAAACCAAAACCTGCGCCTATGAACCCCTCGGCCTACTACATGTTTTCAAAAATATAATCAACTCCAGCAGAGATTAAAAAGAAACATTTTGCAATTTTTCTTGCAAATTGTACAATTTTCGAAATATGCCTCGATGGTTTCTAGTTGTACTCAAAAATTATAGCGATATGAAAATAGTGACTGAAAGAGAAAATAAAAACCCCAATTTTGGGTGCTCATTTAACCATGACGGTCTGACATAATTTTTCAACTAGCAAAAGTTGTTGGGCTTGACTAGCACAATTTGGCACAAATTTCAAAGTTTGGAAATGTAAAAAAATTTTTGTCAAAAATATTTTGCGATTTTTTTTGCAAATCGAGCAATTTAGGAAATACATCCAGACAGTTTCTGATTGTACTAGATTATCATCACTCATATTCTTGACTGCTGAGTTAACTACGACGGTCTGGCAGAATTTTGCTATTAGGAAAAGCTGTTGGGTTCAAGTAGCACAACTAGGCGCAAGTTTCCAAATATTGAAAATGTTAAAAAAATATTTCGGCCAAAAATATTTTTTATTTTTTAATTTTGTTTGCAAACTGTGTAATTTTCGAAATACGTCTCGATGATTTTTAGTTGTACACAAAATTATAGTGATATGAAAATCGTGGCCAGTGAAAGAGGAAACAACACCACATCTTTGGATTTGGATGCTCAATTAACTATGACGGTCTGACATAATTTTGCTATTAGGGAAAGTTGTTTGGTTTGACAACTTGGTACAACTTGCAAAACTTTGATAATGCCAAAATATTCTTTTGTTAAAAACATTTTTTCGATTTCTTTGCAAATTGTGCAAGTTTCGAAATAGTTTTTCGTTGTACCCAAGAATTATAGCGATATAAAAATAGTGACAATTGAAACAGAAAATCAAGACCACGTTTTTAGATGCTCAGTTAACTATGACCGTCTGAATAATTTTCATGTTATGAAAAATTGTTGAGTTTGACTAGCACAACATGTCACAATTTAAAAAATTTTGAAAATAAAAAACTTGTTTGACCAAAAACATTTTTCAATTTTCTTTACAAATTGTGCAATTTTCGAAATATATTTGGGCAGTTTTTAGTTGTACTCTAAAATTATAGTGATATAAAAATAGAGACATCTGAAAGAGAAAATCAAGACCACATCTTTGGATGCTCAGTTAACCATGGGGGTCTGACAGAATTTTGCCATTAGGGAAAATTGGGCTTAACTAACACAATTTGGCACAACTTTAGAAATTTGGAAATTTAAGGAAAATTTTGTGTCAAAAACGTTTTGCAATTTTTTTGCAAATTGAGCAATTTAGGAAATATGTCCAAAATAGTAACAATTGAAAGAGAAAATCAAGATCACATTTTTGGATGCTCAATTAACTATGACGGTCTGACATAATTTTGCCATTAGGGAAAGTTGTTGGGCTTGACTAGCCTTTCAAAATTTGGAAATTAAGAAAAAATGTTGTCAAAAATATTTTGCATTTTTTTTGCAAATTAGGTTAGCCCAACTCATATTTTTGGATGCTCAGTTAATTATGACGGTCTCACACAATTTTGCTATTGGGGAAAGTTTTTGGGTTCAACTAGCACAAAATTTCGAAATTTTGAAATGTTAAAAAAATTGTTTGGCCAAAAACGTTTTGCAATATTTCTGGCAAATTGTGATATTTGCGAAACATATCTTGATGATTTAGCACAACTCAGCACGTCCAGCAGAATTTGTTTATCCTACCACTCAAAAGTTATAGTGATACAGGCGAAAAATGGCAGTAGAATCGGAAGTAATACATAGGAAAGGGAGCCGGAAGCTAAGTGGAATAAAGGGCTTGGTGTGTTATTAATTTTGCGATTAGGATTGCTCGTAACACACAAAACACAATAGGGGGGGGGGTTCATAAATTAAATCGAATATCGGGGTCTAAATACCTGTGCGAGCTGTTCGAAACTAACAAAAAAGCTTGCTTACCTTACATCACATAAAACCAGGTGAATCGGTAAATCAAGAGACCCGTCGATTTTTATTTTCAATTTAGGGTGTGTCAATCCTCATTTATATTGCAGAATTGGGAAGGGTACGTCTTTTTACGTACGGAAAGGTACATGTGGATGATGTTAATACAGGATGTCCCAAACGTCCGCGGGCGATACCTCCCTTATTTGATAGAATAGAAGAACAAAATTTTGAAGTGTAGTAGAAAGAACTGATGCGATGTTTTAAAATTATTTTAGGTTATACCGGGTGTTTCAGTTATACAGTGTGAACCAAACATAATTTTTTTAAACAGGACACCTTGTATGTTATTTGGATAATGGATACCATGTATCATTGCTAATAAGAAACATTCAAATAATTTTTTTAATGATAATATTTTGAAACATAGACAATTTTTGGGGTTAGGCCAAGATTGGTTGTAAAATGATTCCACTAATTTAAATTAAACGTTTATATTGAGCACCGTTAATAATCTGATAATAACCAAGGCGATTAATAAATGATTTTTGAATGTTGTCGAAGACATCTGCGGCAATATTTCTTTCTTGGCGAATTCGTGCTTTTAAATCTTCAAAATTGGCCGGTCACGTCACGTATACTTTACTCTTTAAGTATCCCCACAAGAAGTAATCTCAGTTATCCCTTCTCTACCGGTCCAATAAAAAACTTCATCCAAATAAGGGCAAACAGGTAAAGCGGCGCTCCATCTTGTTAAAGAAAGAGGTCACGGTGGTGCATATCGAGCTCTTCTAAAACCAGATACAACGTTATTAGAGCGGAATGAAGTCATTTTGAAGGAAGTCTAAATATCTTGGACCAGGGAAAATATCCTTGAAGAAGTAAGGACCTGTAATTCTTCCGTAAACTATGTTGCATCAAACGTTCAATTTTTGAGCGTTTTGGGTGTGATAGTCCGTGAACCAACCAAGCATGCACAGGATTTCAAGTCTTTCACGTTCGCTTAATTTCCTCATTGTCCGATAACTAGGAACATCGGGAAAACAAGAATTTTAAGAAAGCTAGTTGTTTGATATATCTTTCCTTATACTATCTTGAGTAGGGTTCGGGCCATCTGGCAGTTGGTATACATTGAGTTCATTACTGCGCATCATACCTGTACAGGTGAAAATCTTAAAATTAAAATTATTTTAAGGTTTATTTTTTTTCCATTACCTTTCTAAAAGTGCAAAGAAGGTAAAATGTGTTTGCCAGACGTTTCTGTCGTTAATAACCTGCCAGACGCTATTTTTCATAAATAAAAAAAAATTGACGTTTATTAGACGGTGATTAGGTGATCCATGTTGCCAAGAAGTATAATTAAAATATCAGAGTCTGAGCAGCGTACAACTTGAGCATCAACAGTGAAATGACAAATATGATATATAATCCGAGTATCAGCTTCATCATGCTCTTCACATGATAATGAATTCTCAATGGCTCGAATAACTTTGTTATTTTTAACATGGTACGAATAACATTTATCATGACTAAGACAAATATTTTTATTGCCAATAAAAGGAGACATGTAATCATTTGCCCAATGATCAATGAAAAAATTTACCAGACCTTCTTTGAACTCGTTATTTTTGAGTTCAGTAGCAAAATTATGAGATCGACTTTGATTAGGTCCAATGGAAACTTTGGAGGTAGACTCATTGCGGCGTGAATGCTCACAATCTTTAATAGAAGGTGTGAAGTACTGATCAAAGACAATATCAGTACGAGTTGATTTAAATTGAGATACTATTTTGAGGAGCTTCTTCGATATACCATCATAGGTCTGAGGTACTTCTTTTATGAGATGTAGCATGACAAAACCATCCAAAATGCTAATATCAAAACATAACGTTTGCTGATTGGTATTGGTATATTTTTTTTCAAATAATTTGACTAATTGAGCTTTATCTGCCTTACATATACTACCATCTGCATGACACATCGACGTTGGCATCGGCGTAAGTGGAAATCCCAAACATTTTTTTTATATTTACCTTGTTGGTCATAGATATCCCTAAAAATCGACCAAATGGATCTCTTTGCATCCTTAATTCAAGGACTTTGTTACAAGAGTTATTTTTTTCTTTTTGGGAGCACCAGCAAAGTTAAGAATTTGATTTTTTTTATTGGTCATCGAATCTGCCCTAGTCTTCAGCGCATTCATTTGTAAACTGGTTTCGCAAATCTTCACCATTCATTACGATATTAAGTAAGTAGTCAGCTACATCGGTAGGTGCAGGTTTCGCAGTTGCTATATTGTACAGATTATCTTTGTCTAAGTCTGGATCGAAAGGATTAGTTTTTTTTTTATATTTCAATGAAATCAGTGATTTGTTTACAGTAAATTATTATTCGGTTAGGCTGTAAATCGGCAGTCACGTCTTGCAAAGGTCTCAATCCACAAACATCGAGAAAGTGGGAGATTAGAGCAGCTCTAATACAGTGACTTTTTGCTCAGCGTTGACGCGCAGCTATTGAATTGGTAAAATAAGCTATACCACTTAGGCGTCTCGCAGCTCCGGCGTTGATAGTTTGTTCCAATTTAAGATCCACAGGTTTGTCAGTTCTTTTAATCCCGAAGCATCCCTTCATGAAATCTTCCTCAAGACCTGTATGTGTTTCATTAACTTTATTCAAAGCGTCTATCGTGCGTAATTCGGCTTTGTCATTTTTGATACTATATACTTTAGACATTTCGAAATCACCCATGCGTATGCTTCTAAATAGATTAAAGTAATAGTTAACAAACTGGACATAAATCATATGGAATTGAGCTGCTTTGCCATGTTCACCTTACCTCGTTTTTTCTACGAATTTTTTGTACGTAGATAGTATGTTTGACAATATTTCACTGGGCAATTCTATTGTCATAGACGAATGTGAAACTTTAAATTCCTGGTACTGTAAGATATCATCGTAAATTTGTTCTTTAAGAATAGCATGTTCGACGTCTTTTGTTTTTAAAGATTGGTCAAAATGTAATATTTGTAATGCAAGAGCCATTAATGGGTGCAGACGTTTACAGCGATTAAAATGTTTACCGTCAATTATTCCGGTTACTGAACCAGAAGCTATAATATTACTCTCAATCGTCATATGAGATAGTCCACACTCATTTATGAATACTCCTACAACTGCTGCGTCTGTTGGTGAATAATTAATAGGTGTAAGATAGGATACTTTCTGTTCAAGGCTACTATCTTCAATGATTTTACAATTAAAACCTGCCCACTTTGGAGTATTTGGTACTTGAAAAACGTGTGAAAGTAAATACAGATGATCTATTATTATTTTTAAGAACAAATTTTCGGGCAAAGTTGGTTCATTAATTTCAACCGCTGTCATACGATCTAACATCTGCAATCGATTACCAAACGACTGGAGTTCAGGAATTTCTGCATTGAAGTTTCGTCTTCTTTTTGCTGGTGATAGAATAATGCCCAGATGGTCACTAGTATTATTTAAATTTAATTCGACATACTGATCGTTAGATACAGTTTGATAGATTATTCCCACAGTGTCATGCAACGTGTCTTTACCATTTCAAGTATCAACTTATCCGTCAAAGTTGTCGAACGCTACACCAGTGCATAATGATGGACTACAAACGTCAGGACAAATGTCAGAAGAATTCACAGATGAAATTGTAGCGTCTGTTTCTAGTTCTTCCAGGGTATTATAATTGCAATAGTGACCAAATCTGTTCAAAATATTGATTATTTTTTTACTACTCGTAAGACTTTTTACGGTCATACCCAGAGTTATATGTTTTGATGGTTTGATTGTACCATTATTTACACAGAAAATAAAATCAGAAGCTAATGAGTTGTTTAATCTGTGACAATTAACACCACGCCTGCGACGATTATCTTTACCTCCAAGTAAAACTTTAAAAATCTATTTAATTCTTCGGGAACCGTACAATCACCATTAATTAAATCTTTAGTCTTCATTGCTGCGGGTGATTTTGATTTATTTATTTTTAAAATAGTGTTACGTAGAATCAAAGCGACTTTTTCAATGAGATCATTCTGTTCAAGTTTTAAAAGATCTTCATCCTCAAATAAGTTGCAATCCCTGTGCATCATAATTTTTTTTTCTGGTTATAATCTTAATTTCTTTAAAGTGTTGTATAAATTTTTTCTGCTCAAGATAATAATTCGTCATCAAATTTACATCTGATTCAGGCTGGTGTATTAACTCCTGCTGTAATTCATTATTGTATGTGTCACAAAGAGAAGACAATAATAAATAACATTTTTTTTAACAATTTCTTCTTCAATTACTGACATAATTTTGTCAAAAACACTTTTATGAACATCTCTAATATTATGCCAGGAAGTACGTGGAGTGTCAGCAATTATTCTTTTGTAATCATTAAAATATTGTAATTCACACGAACGATGATAAAAAATTGTAGGGTTTGAGGATTTTAAATGATTAATTTTCTGTAGCAGCTCTTCATTTTTTTAATTTTGTCGCCCATTCAATTACTTTGTCATGCATTTTTATATCGTTTGAGGAATGTAAACTTTGTGGTTTTGTAATAAAAGGTTAATAGGGTGTATTGCGTGTTGTTATTAGTAATTTCACCTCTAATATTACTTATACTCCTAATAATAAATAGAAGATTTTGTGCCTTTAGCTCAGCCATTGATTAAATGGGCCATGTTCTAAAACTTTGATTTGCTTTAATTAGAAATTGTGTGTGTGTGTGGTTAGATATGTTCGCTTTATAAAAAAGATCTACCTTCATCCTGTAAATAAATGTTAAAATACCTCGGACGCTAACTTATTTTATGGAAAACAAATAAACCGTAAATGTAATAAATGTAAAATTAAAAACAATAACAAGGTTTATTATAAAGTCTTTAAGACAAGTTATAAATTAGAAAATCTTAATACTAATGTTAGTAACTTAAAAAATACCTTATAATATGTGAAATAAAATACCTGTTGTACTTTAAAATTTTGGTTGTCACTGGTGTACTGTTACTGATAAGATGTGCTCACGAAGCCATGCTTTCAATTTTGGTTGTGCAATCAATCTTGAAATGAAAATATAACAAAGTTTTGATATTCGTTGATCCCAAATGAATAAATTCTTTTACAAAAAGCCAAACTTGGTAGATTTAAATGGGTTGATGTACTATTTATTTATAATTTTCAGCATAGCAACAACTTCTAGTGCGCCATCCTCGATAAATTGAAACGTAATAGTACAATGAAATTACGTAAAAGGAAAATTTTACGTAATAAAAGTAAAAATAAAAGTGAAACAAACTTAAAATAAAAATACCGAAAAAGGATAAATGTAATAGATAAAGAAAAATAGGTGTAATTAGCTCTTACCGTAAAATTTACGACACTTTTTAATAAAAATAATCAAGGGCAAAAATGGACGATTTTTGCTTTCATATCGTAACAACAACGACTTCAACATAGATGTCTGCGCATGAACTCAATGTGCAAGACGAAATGCGCGTACTAATATCTAAATGAATACTTTTCAGCCCCTAAGGTATGCAATTCACATGACACAAAAATGAACGAAGTTGCCTAAATTATTGTATATTTTAATACAACTCAAAAGGTTTGTTACAGTTTACCTTTCCATTGCGCGTTTTTTTTTCTAAATAGCTATACCTACCAGGCGCCTCTCGGGATGTTCCGAACGGAGGGTCAATTGGAAATTTTTGAACCTGATTAATACAACAATGCACTGCCACCGTATTGACTTATATTATGTTGGACAATATAAGCATGTAAGAATATTTGTAATTAAGTTGAATAAAATGTGAAAATGACCTCCGATCTGAAACTACCAGCCCGCTGATCCTACTATATAAATGAACATTAATATTATGAACAAGAAAAGAAAATTATGGATAAACTATACATTTCAAGACGTTGATGACCTTAAAGGGATAATATATCTTTAATAGTTTTAAAAACATACCTAATGTTAATTTGATTTAATTTCAAAATTCCAAAGCTGGAAAACTAACTATGAGGTAAACCATAATTGCAATTATATTGTAACCAGGACACACAAAAGCCACAAGGGAGAGATTATTTATTATAACTGTAATAGGACAAAAGGAGGTATGGTACAAACGTTCAGTTCTTCATAATAATAACGTTAAAATGTTACATAAAAAGCATGTTCTCAGCAGAGAAAAGTCAGAGTAGCTGTAAGTTAGGTTCTACATGCGGAAGTCAATTAAAATTAATAAATAATGGAGGTATCTGATGTGCACATTTTAAAAAAAAACACACTATGGCCACAGTTTCGATTTGCAACATTTGAAAATTTCAAAGGATGATAAGGAGATTATAGCTGCTAAACTAATTGCAGGAGTGACTTAAACTAGGTAAGAAATTATTAAGTTCCTACGATATTATTATTGTCAATGGGGATAGTGAAAAATAACAGGTTCTGAAAGATGTTTTTTAAACTCAAATCAATACAGAATTTTAGTGAACCTGAACTGCCATTATTGTTTGACAGCTGTAGGTAGTTCATTTTGAGAAATTGTTACTCAATAAGTTATATCATATCGTCGCCCACAAGTCCGTCGGGGTAGCTCCTAAAATATAAGAGAACATATAGTAAATAAATTGAAGCATTTTTAACCTTACCAAGGTAATAAAAAACTTTATCGACAAATAAACCACATTCTTTGATTGAAATATTTTGTTGTTTTTCCAGTTGGGAAAGTGCTATCTTTTCGAACTTCCCTCCATGATTTATAGAGGGAACATTTAAAAATGTCGAAGAGTAAAGAAGTCTTTTTACTAATGGTCCACACGATGTTGTGTTTCTTCTTGTACAAACCGAATGGAAAGATGACGCCGTTAGCAGTTTCCTTCTTTGTTCTAACCAGTAACCGTTTCCAGCTTGTAAAACTGCAAGCCGTTCTAAATCAGCTCGTTCTTCATCTGTTCTTTCTAAATTTTTTAAAAACTTAGCCTTTTCCATGTCCAAAAGAGTTGGGTCTAAATCCGTTTTGGAACAATTTTCACCATAATGTTCGTCGGGTGGATTATATTTTCCTCTAGGTTTCGACTTTTCACGCTTGTTCATCAATCCTTTTTTAAGAATTCGGATTTTGTGCAGTTTTGACCTTCTCTCGGCTCGTCTTTTTTCTAGTTTTTTTACTATTTTTCCGTGCATGGTTTTATATAATTCATAATGTGGACGTTTAGAATTAAATGAGACTACTGCTGCTTTACATCTTCCACTATATGAACGTCTTTGAGAAAAGTTAACTCTTTTTCCACCTACAAACTTCGCGATAATCGAAATATGTGATAATGATTCGAAATATATGATATTATTTCGTTCAGACGAGAAAATAATTGGGGGTGAGATTTAAGAATTGGAATATAATTTTTATCCTCTGAACCTCTTTTACAAAAATGTTCTTCACAGTTTGTATGAGATCCTAATACGTGATACAAACTATTGTCAATATCTTTTTTTAATAGTTTCGGAGAATCAGCGCTTTTATTCTTTTTTCTATAACGAATAGCAGAGACTACCGCAGTTCGCAATCGCATAATATTTTGACCTGAAGTAATTTAAATTAAACTATCACAATTATAAATATGATAGTTACGTACCTAAGATTTTCCGCTCTTTAATGGGATAGTGTTTATCTGTCGTAACAGATATTAATTTGTTACAGTAGTTTCGTAGCAAATGATTTCGACATTCAATTTTCTCTACTGTCAAAGTTTGGTATGGCCGAGACTCTAAAATTTTATTATATGTGCTACTATCCCCATCAGCAATGATTTTCCAATAGCGAATACCGTACATACTTTCGCTCAATTTAAAGCCCTCTGCAATACTTTTAGCCTCCATACCTGTTGAGCTGCCATCATAATTTTTGTAACATACGTGATTTGGTACTATTGTATCGCTGTATTTATTACAAATAGAACAAAATTTGTTCTTTACGCATATGAAAAGTACTTTGCCAGTATGCTGCCCAACTATTGCAGCAGCCCCTGACAATGCGTTGTAATTTGTGCGATATGATCTTTTGACCAACAGCCATCACCTACAACGGTTACTAAAGGAGTGCCATCTTTATCAATTTGCCCAATAGATAATGCGTATTTGGATTCCACTAATGCTGCTTCTTTCATCAAGTTTATTGCAGCGGCTTCCCATCCATCACACACTTTACTATGGCATTTGGAATACAATTTGTCAGACATATATGGAATATTCATTACAGAAAATAGTTCCTCTGCATTGAAAAATCCCGCCCCAATGCTCATTACACCTTCCACAGAATCTATATTCAAGGTTTTATCCTTACAAGTAGGCAGTTTAAAAACTTCATTACACATATTACATTGTAGGTAGAAAGTTGATAGCAATCCTTCATTAACTTATTTTACTATATTTAAATTACTTATGGAACAACCAAATTGTGGATCATGGGCATTGAAAAGTTTAAGTTGATCGAAGAAAAATTGAAAATCTATTATTCTTCGACCATCAATTGAAATTTTATCTTGCAATTTGCTTGTTCTAGGTAAAGTATTCGTAATATCCTAAAATTTGGACAAAATTATAACGAATCATTGCAGATTTTTTTACGAACCTCGACTAGTAGCGAAGTACCAACTAAAGCAGTATTGTCATGGGATGTTTGATCATCACGTTCAACAAGAGAAATTTCTCTTCTGTCATCATGCTAACAAAAAATTTTATTACCTTAGATAATTTCAAAATAAATTTTAACTTGACGAGTTTAATTACTGTTTAGAACCTCGATTAACTGAGTTACAAATAATTTAATCAGTTAGTTCTCCGACAGAAAGAGATTTTCATTTAAATAAATTTCATTAGAAGTAGAAATTCAAATTATAGATTTACTATTGATAAAATGAATATTACACGACCACAAAATATTAAACTTATTTTCTATTGCTTATATTTCAGTTAAGATTTTTAATATCTAAATTCATAAATAAAAACACCAGTGGAAGATCAAAGGTAGCTATGCTCACTATTTGAATTGGAAACCCTGCGATTTTGCTACGCTGACTATCTGACGTTTTGGTTCTAGGATGTGGATTAAGAAGCTTTCATGAAATACCATCAACAAATAATCGAATTTGAATAACGCTGTTCACAGGATAACAGCACTATAGGTGTTGGTAATTTGACTTACTTTTTCTCGGTTTTACTCTTGTTTGTTCTATAAACAAAAAGGCGCAAATTAGACCTATGTTGACACTTTAGGCATTAAATAGGTAAGTGAAAGTGATTCTCTTTCTGTTAAAAGTTATTTCGGAATGCTGGTCTCACCTTGTCATTACTATTTGCACAAAATAAACAGTTGTTGAAATGAGATAAGGAAAAAATTCTTTATAATGCAAGTAAAGTGAAATTGTTCCCACATGAGCCCTTAATTCAGCTTTGAGGTTCTATACAGATCAGATCTATGGTACATTACTAATAAAATTCATTTGAAAAAGTTCAGGGGGTGAATTCGTGTTGATATTTTTTATTCAAGTTCCCCAGTCTTTCTTCTCCACAATATCATTTTCAAACGGGAGACATTAAAATTGGTGTATAAACGTCTTTTAATTTCAATTTTCATAAATTAAAAAAAAACATAAGTGGTAAGGGGGCACCTATCGCCGCCATCTTGGATTTTGACGTCACAAGACCGCCCACGTGGGGGCTGGATTTTCCACACTTATTTTTACTCGCTTACATGAAGGACGTATCTTTCACCCCTATTTTTACACATCCACGTGTGAGACCGTGTTTTCAACCCTTATTTTTTATACGCTTACGTGTGAGACCGTATTTTCAACCTTTTATCCCTAATTATTCTTTTACTTACATACGTGTAGGACGTATTTTTGACCCTTATTTTTACACATCCACGTGTCAGACCGCATTTTCCACTCTTATTTTTTATACGCTTACGTGAGAGACCGTATTTTTTACCCTTATTTTGAGATGGTGATCTTTTAATTATTTTATTAATATAAGATGATGATCTTTAATTATTTTTTATTAATTAATTATCCTAGGGAAATTCTCAATCTGATAGCTTATAAGATGATGATGATCTTTAATTATTTTTATTAATTAATTATATTTAACCTGAGGGAAATTCTTAATCTGATAGCTTTAAGATGATGATGATCCTTATTTATTTTTATTAATTAATTATTTTTAGCCTCTGGGAAATGATGTAAAAGATAGTTTATTTAATTTTGTGTTTACTATTTACATTTATTAGAACTTGTTTATCAGATATAATTTAAAGAATTGATTAGATAATAATAATCACGTACACATTGACTGTATTTTCCTATATTACTTTTATTAGCGTGTTTTTCTTAATTACTTGTTTAACTTAAAACATATCGATCACGTTCTTGAATTTGTTGGTGTCGAAGATAACAATCAGAAATTAATTTTTTTCCTGACACGATTCGTAATGCTGATATAGGTAACTGTTTTTTTTTTGTTTTACAATGTAATTTGTAATATGCTTTTATTATTATTATAAACGAATGTCTAATCACCTTAAAATGTTATTACACTTTTTCTTTAATTACCATGCATGTAGTAGTCTTCTAAGTATGTACGAATTTATAACGACACAACCCGATTAAGACGACCTTCTACCTACACAACCTTCAACTTATACACTAATTAATAACGACCTCCACTAGTTTATAACACTACTGCTTGGTACCGCATTTTTATTTACCTCGAACTCATATAAAAGTTAATTAACGCTTCATTTTAATGGAGCTATCAACTATTGAAAGGTCAACCGTTAAATTACATTTTGCAAGGTTGTTTAAAGTAGTCCTTGTCATGTACAGGTGCTATATCGAAATGTTTATCTAGTGAGCTTCTGTAAATGCATCATGCAATTAAAAGAAGATAATGCCATTGATATTAACAAGATGCTTAATACCTTTGATTTAAAAACTTAATTATGAGGATCAGTCCAGACAAAATAGACTTTTTTTTTAATTATGTCCATATAAAATCTGAAATATAACAATAAAAAAAGTGTATTTAAAGATTACTACAGAATACTGCTCTGTAATAAAAAATAATGAAAAATAAAAAAGGTCTTAGATTTTAAGTGTATTTTCAACATTTTAATTAAAATTATTTTTTCCAATGAAGTTAAACGACTGATCGAGTTTAACAATAAGTGTTTATACCGTAATGAATAATAAAAACGCTTAGCTTCTGTTAATGCCAATTTTGCTTCGTATGTACAAATTATGTTATTACCTAACTTCACCTTCAGGTCATTCGAAGATAAATATCATGCTTATTTTACCTTGAGTAACAAGTTGGCCTTTGAAGTTAGCCTTGAAGTTAGTTATGAAACTTATTTTACAACAGCAAACTTATTCTACCTTGAGAAAATTGTTAACTATGAGAAACAAGTTGGCCTTGAAGTTAGGTAGTCATAGGTTTTTAAGATAGCCTTGAAGTTAGCCTCGGGATCTGAAAGAATTCTATAAAAACGTGCGCTTGGTTTAGTTAATTTAGCTCTGTTTGAAGAGCATCATGCCGCTATGGAATCTTTAACTGTTAACCAAATTTTGAGATTATTTAGTGCTGGTGTGTGTCTGTGCGCGTACGTGCGTGCGTGAGTGCGTGCGTGAGTGCGTGCGTGAGTGCGAGCGTACGTACGTACGTGAGTGCGAGCGTGCGTACGTGCGAGCGTGCGTACGTGTGAGCGTGCGTACGTGCGAGCGTGCGTGCGTACGTACGAGCGTGCGATCTTGCGCGCGTGCGAGCGTGCGTGCTTACGTGCGTGCGTACTTGCGAGCGTGCGAGTAATCTTTAAATACACTTTTTTTATTGTTATATTTCAGATTTTATATGGACATAATTAAAAAAGTCTATTTTGTCTGGACTGATCCTCATAATTAAGTTTTTAAATCAAAGGTATTAAGCATCTTGTTAATATCAATGGCATTATCTTTTTTTAATTGCATGATGCATTTACAGAAGCTCACTAGATAAACATTTCGATATAGCACCTGTACATGACAAGGACTACTTTAAACAACCTTGCAAAATGTAATTTAACGGTTGACCTTTCAATAGTTGATAGCTCCATTAAAATGAAGCGTTAATTAACTTTTATATGAGTTCGAAGTAAATAAAAATGCGGTATGAAGCAATAGTGTTATAAACTAGTGGAGGTCGTTATTAATTCGTGTATAAGTTGAAGGTTGTGTAGGTAGAAGGTCGTCTTAATCGGGTTGTGTCGTTATAAATTCGTACATACTTAGAAGACTACTACATGCATGGTAATTAAAGAAAAAGTGTAATAACATTTTAAGGTGATTAGACATTCGTTTATAATAATAATAAAAGCATATTATAAATTACATTGTAAAACAAAAAAAAACAGTTATCTATATCAGCATTACGAATCGTGTCAGGTAAAAAATTAATTTCTGTTTGTTATCTCCGACACCAACAAATTCAAGAACATGATCGATATGTTTTAAGTTAAACAAGTAATTAAGAAAAACACGCAAATAAAAGTAATATAGGAAAATACAGTCAATGTGTACGTGATTATTATTATCTAATCAATTCTTTAAATTATATCTGATAAACAAGTTTTAATAAATGTTAATAGTAAACACAAAATTAAATAAACTATCTTTTACATCATTTCCCAGAGGCTAAAAATAATTAATTAATAAAAATAAATAAGGATCATCATCATCTTAAAGCTATCAGATTAAGAATTTCCCTGAGGTTAAAAATAATTAATTAATAAAAATAATTAAAGATCGTCATCATCTTAAAAGTTATCAGATTAAGAATTTCCCTAGGATAAAAAATAATTAATAAAAAATAATTAATAAAAATAATTAAAGATCATCATCTTATAAACTATCAGATTGAGAATTTCCCTAGGATAATTAATTAATAAAAAATAATTAAAGATCATCATCTTATATTAATAAAATAATTAAAAGATCACCATCTCAAAATAAGGGTAAAAAATACGGTCTCTCACGTAAGCGTATAAAAAATAAGAGTGGAAAATGCGGTCTCACACGTGGATGTGTAAAAATAGGGGTAAAAAAATACGTCCTACACGTAAGCGAGTAAAAATAAGGGTGGAATATCCAGCCCCCACGTGGGCGGTCTTGTGACGTCAAAATCCGAGATGGCGGCGCCAGGTGCCCCCTTACTACTAACATACTTTACACAAGTAATTTAAAATATTAAATCGGCAATTATTTAAAATATTTACTTTTTAATAAGATCATAAGAGGTTGCGTTTAGGAAATTTACAAATAATATCGTAGTTCAAAAACGAAAACTCAAATAAAAAAATTACAGGAGACAGTGTTTAATTTTGGTGTAATCTTCAACCTGTATTACGTTGTCCACTCTGTAAGTAAAAGCAATAATTATGTGTTGAAAATTGAAGTTGTATACGATGTTTCTTATATCTTGGCTGTTATGCTCATGATACAATAAAGGTTGAGCTAATTAATGCCTACCTATTTCACCCTTCTTCTTCTTTCACCTTTCAAAATTCAAATAAAATTTGCAAAGAAAAGTAAAAATTGAATGCGGGTCACGTCTGAGATAACTCATAAATGCAATAAGAATTTGGTAATAAGAAAGATTCTTTTTATCATAATTTTACAATAATAATAAATTTTATAATATCCATACAAGTCATTCCCTGAACTTTTTGCATACATTTTTAGTTTATTTACCGAAATTTCAAAAACTTGATCCAAACATTTCTCAAGCAGGCCTCGAACAAAATCGGGCTTTGTGCGTCTAGCTTTCAAAATGATTTTCCAATAGTATTACCGTTGATACTTTCGCTCAATTTAAAGCCCTCTGCAATACTTTTAGCCTCCAATACCTGTTGAGCTGCCATCATAATTTTTTAACATACGTGATTTGGTAATTGTATCGCTGTATTTATTACAAATAGAACAAAATTTGTGTTTACGCATGAAAAGTAACTTTGCCAGTATGCTTCAAACTATTAGCACTTGAACAATGCGTTGTAATTTGTGCGATTTGATCTTTTGACCTAACAGCCATCAGTTACAATTTTTACTAAAGGAGTGCCATCTTTATCAATTTTCTTTTTATAATGCGTATTTGGATGGCCAATGCTGCTTCTTTCATCAAGGTTTATTGCAGCGGCTTCAATCCATCAAGCACTTTACTATGGCATTTGGAATACAATTTGTCAGACATATATGGAATATTCATTACAGAAAATAGTTCCTCTGCATTGAAAAATCATCCAATGCTCATTATACCTTCATATAATCTATATTCAAGGTTTTATCCTTACAAGTAGTTAGTTTAAAAACGTGTCACATATTACGTTGTAGGAGATTGATCAATATCATTAACTTCTTTTACTTTTTAAATTACTTATGGAACAACCTAATTGTGGATCATGGGCATTATACTTTAAGTTTTCGAAGGAAAATTGAAACTCTATTATTCTTCGACCATCAATTGCAATTTATCTTGCAATTTGCTTGTTCTAGGTAAAGTATTCGTAACTATCCCTAAACATTTGGTCAAAAGTTAACGAGTCTGGCAGATTTTGTGGGGACCTCGACAGTAGCGAAGTACCAACTAAAGCAGTATTGTCATGGGATGTTTGATCATCACGTTCAACAAGAGCAATTTCTCTTGGGTCATCGTGCTAACAAAGTTTTATTACGTGGATAATTTCAAAATAAATTTTAACTTGACGAGTTTAATTACTGTTTAAGAACCTCGATCCAAGGAGTTACAAATAATTTAATGTTAGTTCTCCGACAGAAAGCATTTTCTTAAGTAAATTTCATTAGAAGTTGAAATTCAAATTAGGGATTTAGATTGATAAAGTGAATTTTGCCTTGTCGTGAAATATTGGACTTATTTTCTATTGCTTATTTCAGTTAAGATTGTTAATATCTAAATTCATGTACAAATTTACAATGGAAGGATCCAAGGTAGAAATGGGCGTATTTGAATGGAACGTTTAAATTCCCCTACGCTGACTATCTGACGTTTCGGTCTAGGATGTGGATTAAGAAGCTTTCATGAAATACCATCAACAAATAATCGAATTTGAATAACGCTGTTCACAGGATAACAGCACTATAGGTGTTGGTAATTTGACTTACTTTTTCTCGGTTTTACTCTTGTTTGTTCTATAAACAAAAAGGCGCAAATTAGACCTATGTTGACACTTTAGGCATTAAATAGGTAAGTGAAAGTGATTCTCTTTCTGTTAAAAGTTATTTCGGAATGCTGGTCTCACCTTGTCATTACTATTTGCACAAAATAAACAGTTGTTGAAATGAGATAAGGAAAAAATTCTTTATAATGCAAGTAAAGTGAAATTGTTCCCACATGAGCCCTTAATTCAGCTTTGAGGTTCTATACAGATCAGATCTATGGTACATTACTAATAAAATTCATTTGAAAAGTTCAGGGGTGAATTCGTGTTGATATTTTTATTCAAGTTCCCCAGTCTTTCTTCTCCACAATATCATTTTCAAACGGGAGACATTAAAATTGGTGTATAAACGTCTTTAATTTCAATTTTCATAAATTAAAAACATATGGTAAGCACCTATCGCCGCCATCTTGGATTTTGACGTCACAAGACCGCCCACGTGGGGCTGGATTTTCCACACTTATTTTTACTCGCTTACATGAAGGACGTATCTTTCACCCCTATTTTTACACATCCACGTGGAGACCGTGTTTTCAACCCTTATTTTTTATACGCTTACGTGTGAGACCGTATTTTCAACCTTTATCCCTAATTATTCTTTACTTACATACGTGTAGGACGTATTTTGACCCTTATTTTACACATCCACGTGTCAGACCGCATTTTCCACTTTTTTTTATACGCTTACGTGAGAGACCGTATTTTTACCCTTATTTTGAGATGGTGATCTTTAATTATTTTATTAATATAAGATGATGATCTTTAATTATTTTTATTAATTAATTATCCTAGGAAATTCTCAATCTGATAGCTTATAAGATGATGATGATCTTTAATTATTTTATTAATTAATTATTTTAACCTGAGGGAAATTCTTAATCTGATAGCTTTAAGATGATGATGATCCTTATTTATTTTATTAATTAATTATTTTTAGCCTCTGGGAAATGATGTAAAGATAGTTTATTTAATTTTGTGTTTACTATTTACATTTATTAGAACTTGTTTATCGATATAATTTAAAGAATTGATTAGATAATAATAATCACGTACACATTGACTGTATTTTCCTATATTACTTTTATTAGCGTGTTTTTCTTAATTACTTGTTTAACTTAAAACATATCGATCACGTTCTTGAATTTGTTGGTGTCGAAGATAACAATCAGAAATTAATTTTTTCCTGACACGATTCGTAATGCTGATATAGGTAACTGTTTTTTTTTGTTTTACAATGTAATTTGTAATATGCTTTATTATTATTATAAACGAATGTCTAATCACCTTAAAATGTTATTACACTTTTTCTTTAATTACCATGCATGTAGTAGTCTTCAAGTATGTACGAATTTATAACGACACAACCTGATTAAGACGACCTTCTACCTACACAACCTTCAACTTATACACTAATTAATAACGACCTCCACTAGTTTATAACACTACTGCTTGGTACCGCATTTTTATTTACCTCGAACTCATATAAAGTTAATTAACGCTTCATTTTAATGGAGCTATCAACTATTGAAAGGTCAACCGTTAAATTACATTTTGCAAGGTTGTTTAAAGTAGTCCTTGTCATGTACAGGTGCTATATCGAAATGTTTATCTAGTGAGCTTCTGTAAATGCATCATGCAATTAAAAGAAGATAATGCCATTGATATTAACAAGATGCTTAATACCTTTGATTTAAAAACTTAATTATGAGGATCAGTCCAGACAAAATAGACTTTTTTAATTATGTCCATATAAAATCTGAAATATAACAATAAAAAAAGTGCATTTAAAGATTACTACAGAATACTGCTCTGTAATAAAAAATAATGAAAAATAAAAAAGGTCTTAGATTTTAAGTGTATTTTCAACATTTTAATTAAAATTATTTTTTCCAATGAAGTTAAACGACTGATCGAGTTTAACAATAAGTGTTTATACCGTAATGAATAATAAAAACGCTTAGCTTCTGTTAATGCCAATTTTGCTTCGTATGTACAAATTATGTTATTACCTAACTTCACCTTCAGGTCATTCGAAGATAAATATCATGCTTATTTTACCTTGAGTAACAAGTTGGCCTTTGAAGTTAGCCTTGAAGTTAGTTATGAAACTTATTTTACAACAGCAAACTTATTCTACCTTGAGAAAATTGTTAACTATGAGAAACAAGTTGGCCTTGAAGTTAGGTAGTCATAGGTTTTTAAGATAGCCTTGAAGTTAGCCTCGGGATCTGAAAGAATTCTATAAAACGTGCGCTTGGTTTAGTTAATTTAGCTCTGTTTGAAGAGCATCATGCCGCTATGGAATCTTTAACTGTTAACCAAATTTTGAGATTATTTAGTGTGGTGTGTCTGTGCGCGTACGTGCGTGCGTGAGTGCGTGCGTGAGTGCGAGCGTACGTACGTACGTGAGTGCGAGCGTGCGTACGTGCGAGCGTGCGTACGTGTAGTGCGTACGTGCGAGCGTGCGTGCGTACGAGCGTGCGATCTTGCGCGCGTGCGAGCGTGCGTGCTTACGTGCGTGCGTACTTGCGAGCGTGCGAGTAATCTTTAAATACACTTTTTTTATTGTTATATTTCAGATTTTATATGGACATAATTAAAAAAGTCTATTTTGTCTGGACTGATCCTCATAATTAAGTTTTTAAATCAAAGGTATTAAGCATCTTGTTAATATCAATGGCATTATCTTTTTTTAATTGCATGATGCATTTACAGAAGCTCACTAGATAAACATTTCGATATAGCACCTGTACATGACAAGGACTACTTTAAACAACCTTGCAAAATGTAATTTAACGGTTGACCTTTCAATAGTTGATAGCTCCATTAAAATGAAGCGTTAATTAACTTTTATATGAGTTCGAAGTAAATAAAAATGCGGTATGAAGCAATAGTGTTATAAACTAGTGGAGGTCGTTATTAATTCGTGTATAAGTTGAAGGTTGTAGGTAGAAGGTCGTCTTAATCGGTTGTGTCGTTATAAATTCGTACATACTTAGAAGACTACTACATGCATGGTAATTAAAGAAAAGTGTAATAACATTTTAAGGTGATTAGACATTCGTTTATAATAATAAAGCATATTATAAATTACATTGTAAAAAAAAACAGTTATCTATATCAGCATTACGAATCGTGTCAGGTAAAAAATTTCTGTTTGTTATCTCCGACACCAACAAATTCAAGAACATGATCGATATGTTTTAAGTTAAACAAGTAATTAAGAAAACACGCAAATAAAAGTAATATAGGAAAATACAGTCAATGTACGTGATTATTATTATCTAATCAATTTTAAATTATATCTGATAAACAAGTTTTAATAAATGTTAATAGTAAACACAAAATTAAATAAACTATCTTTTACATCATTTCCCAGAGGCTAAAATAATTAATTAATAAAAATAAATAAGGATCATCATCATCTTAAAGCTATCAGATTAAGAATTTCCTGAGGTTAAAAATAATTAATTAATAAAATAATTAAAGATCGTCATCATCTTAAAAGTTATCAGATTAAGAATTTCCTAGGATAAAAATAATTAATAAAAATAATTAATAAAATAATTAAAGATCATCATCTTATAAACTATCAGATTGAGAATTTCCTAGGATAATTAATTAATAAAATAATTAAAGATCATCATCTTATATTAATAAAATAATTAAAAGATCACCATCTCAAAATAAGGGTAAAAATACGGTCTCACGTAAGCGTATAAAAATAAGAGTGGAAAATGCGGTCTCACACGTGGATGTGTAAAAATAGGTAAAAATACGTCCTACACGTAAGCGAGTAAAATAAGGGTGGAATATCCAGCCCCACGTGGGCGGTCTTGTGACGTCAAAATCCGAGATGGCGGCGCCAGGTGCCTTACTACTAACATACTTTACACAAGTAATTTAAAATATTAAATCGGCAATTATTTAAAATATTTACTTTTAATAAGATCATAAGAGGTTGCGTTTAGGAAATTTACAAATAATATCGTAGTTCAAAAACGAAAACTCAAATAAAAAAATTACAGGAGAAAGTGTTTAATTTTGGTGTAATCTTCAACCTGTATTACGTTGTCCACTCTGTAAGTAAAAGCAATAATTATGTGTTGAAAATTGAAGTTGTATACGATGTTTCTTATATCTTGGCCGTCATGCTCATGATACAATAAAGGTTGAGCTAATTAATGCCTTATTTCACCCTTCTTCTTCTTTCACCTTTCAAAATTCAAATAAAATTTGCAAAGAAAAGTAAAAATTGAATGCGGGTCACGTCTGAGATAACTCATAAATGCAATAAGAATTTGGTAATAAGAAAGATTCTTTTTATCATAATTTTACAATAATAATAAATTTTATAATATCCATACAAGTCATTCCCTGAACTTTTTGCATACATTTTTAGTTTATTTACCGAAATTTCAAAAACTTGATTCAAACATTTCTCAAGCAAGCCTCGAACAAAGTCGGGCTTTGTGCGTCTAGCTTTCTCTAAACTGCTAATATGTCCACGGTTTTTCTTCGTTGATGACACTCGAGTTCTCATTTTATTTTCCGATTTTCCCATTTTAAAAACTTATAACACAACAATTTAACACTTACACTTTTATTTAACGTAATTGTGAAAAACTTAATAAATGAGGTACGAAATTGGGGTACCGGCTGAAAACTAATTACCTATCTATAAACTAATATTATAAAGAACAACATAAAATAATTAAAACAAACTGTTCTCGACCTTTGATCGAATTTGACTAACCGACTAGTTAATATTTTTTATCGCTCAAAAATGCATTTCTATTTTTAATTTTATTGTTTTAAAATCCCTTTCATGTGATGGCAAGAGCTTTAAAATGGGCAAGGGTACAACAGGAAAAATAATCAAGCTTTTTGGAACGTATTGTTTATTGAGATTTATTACTATTACCACAGAGGTATACACACTATACATCTGTGCTATTACCCTTGTTTATATATATATATATATATATATATATATAATAATGGCCTTAAAACCGTCACTGTTAGCTCTACAAAATACGGTGTCGCGGACCAGTTCACGTGGGGCCTTGTAACTAACAAGGACAGGGACGGCAACCCTGCGTTCCCTTAGCTGGAAGCTTACTTTTCTTATACTAGTCTTAAGTGGCTTTCCTTACTTTAACTCTTTTCTGTCGGAGCACCCTCGCTCTAACTCTTGTTCTCTTCAGGCTCCCAGCATAAGCTGAGAGACCTTTTCCTTTGTCTTTCTACTCTTCCCAGGACATGCGCCGTCAAAAGCGTATACGGGTGTGGCAAGCCCGGGATGTCCTTGCTGGGGACGGCTGAGCGCTAGCCGTGTCCTAATACCGCAACCGCAAACTGTACTTCAGAAACTCTAGCAGGGCGTGGCTAGGGAACGTCGTACAGCTAGCGGTCGGTGGTCTTGGCTTTACCGCCTGGGCTACGAGGAAGGTAACCTCTATAAAAAATCCCCCAATCCCAAGGTCGTTTGGCAGTTTTAGGTGCTGAAGGGATTGCGCGAGGGGAAGCCTGAGCGTGGCCAGGGGGAAGCCTGGTCGCTAGCGTTGAAACGCCTGTGGGGAAAGAGGCACCTCCTCACAGTATTTTGCCTTGTCGTGGTATGGGAGCACTGCTATGATTGACGCTTATCTCTTCCCTACTCGTGGGATTTTTATGTCACAAATTTACGTAATGAGGACCCATCCTCAGAAATGGGCGTTGTTGGGAATCAACGTTTAAATTCCCCCATTAACTGTTTTACAGATCAGTCTTCGGGTGGGATTAGTGGTGGCACTACCTACTCAAATGGAACCACACGACCAATAGCGAGAATAAATGATAACGAGACTTCTAATGTCGCTGCGATTGCATCCACTGGCTCGCAGCCGACTTTTACCTCCAAAGTTACTGGAGGTAGATCAACTGGATATCCAGTACGAGAAAATAGATTCGAATGCTACGCCAAGTATATTGTTATTAAACCTGTTGAAAACCATGCTCTAAGTAAGATTAGCCCGTTTGTTATCCAAAAGACCATAGATGAAGTTGTAGGACCAGTCAGTAATATTAATAAGATAAGAGATGGCTTATTAGTAGAAATTAAAATAGAAGTCAGTCTGAAAAATTACTTAAACAAAAACCTTCAATGGTTTTAGTGTGAGGTAACGCCGCATAAAACACTAAATTATAGTAAAGGAGTAATAACGTGTATGGATTTAACTTATGCTACGGAAAACGAAATAAAGGAAAATTTGGAGTCACAAGGAGTCATTGATGTAAAATTTATGACTATAAAGAAGGAGAGCAGTTGATAAAACTTCGTCAATCCTATTAACTTTTAATAAGGCTAAATTACCTGGCACCGTTAAAGCAGCCTATCATAGCTTACCTGTACGCCCCTACTATCCAAACCCAATGCGCTGTTTCCAATGCCAAAGGTTTGGTCATACAGCTTTAACATGCTCCAGAGAAAAATGTGCACGTGCGGTTACCAGAACATGATAGTAGAGCTACATGCCAAGATCCTCCGAAATGTGTTAATTGTGGTCCCACACATGTCAAGATCGAGAAATTGCCCAGCGTTTAAAAACGAAGTAGCAATTCAAAAAAATAAAAGTGGACAAGAAACTCACCTACCTACAAGCAAAAAGAGAGGTACAAGTACCTTTACTTGAACAGAAGACATCTTATGCGGCAATAACTTCCGCCAAAGAAACAGAAACAATAAAGATTAAAGAATTAGTCACCACGTTAGTACCTGAAATAAGATCTATTATTAGAGAAGAGGTCAACATGGCAATGAAATCCTGCACATACGAAATAGAAGAATTAACCCCTAAGTCCAAAGTTCAACTACCAAAAGATACTCAAAATACTCCTAGAACCAATTACATCAAAAAGGAGGAGGAGTAAAACCTCTGAGGTATACGAAACAGATCAATCAGAGATTGATAAAAAAGTAAGAACGACTAAAAATGACCAGATGTCGGAATCCGATACGGCTAGGATATCTGGAGAACTGTCAGACGCTAGCTGTATGTCAACAGACGTGGAGAAAGAAAGGAAGAAAAAAAGAGGGTGGCCAAAGGGTAAAAGTAGAGGTCCCCGTAATCCAGTCACTTAGATCAAATTAACTGTGGTTTTTTGCATTAGTAATTCAGTTTTTTGTTTTATATTGATGATGATGATTTATTTGTTAACTATAGTACTTGTCAAAATGGCGAATATAATACAAGTTAATTGCAATGGTTTAATAACGCATTACCCAGAAATCAAGAAAATCATCATCGACTATGAACCAATATGTTTGTGTCTCCAAGAAACAAGATTGATTCCTGCACAAACCTTTTCTCTTAGAAGGTACATATCATTCCATAAACATGGTCCACCTAGCCTCAGAGCATGTGGCGGGGTTTCCATTTTTACAAAACAGGAGATACCTGTGAAAGAAATAAAAATTAGCTCGAAACTACAAGTGTTAGCGGTGCGTATTACTTACCCAATTAATGCAACAATATGCAATATTTACCTACCCAATAACGAATGGAGCTATAACGACCTGGAAAATGTAATACGTCAACTACCCCTTCCAATTTTATTAGTGGGAGATTTTAATTCACATAATAAAATGTGGGGTTCTGAAACAACCAACAACAACGGATGCAGAATTGAGGACCTTATAAATAATAACAACCTCTTTTTATTAAATACCGGATCACCCACATATGTGAACGCTAGATCTAATAGCTTTTCTCATTTAGACCTAACGATATGCTCTCCATCATTAGGTACACATCTAAAATGGTCAACGTTAGAGGAGGATATTTTTTCGGATCATATACCAATATTAATTCAAACTGAAAATTCATTACCTGTTATAAACCTAGAACCACGGTGGAACCTAAAAAGGTCAGATTGGAACGCTTTTTCGTGTTCAATACAACCAATAAAATTAGTGCCAAATGTCAACGACTGTGTGGAGATAATAACACAGAATATATGTAATGCGGCTGGAAAAAGTATTCCTCTAATGAAGAGAGTTCCAAGAAGAAGCGTCCCTTGGTGGACTAAAGAAATTGATGAAGTGGTAAAAAAGAAAAGACGAGCGTATAATACCTTTAAGAGACACCCCACAACAGAAAATTGTATTATATTTAAACGCCTTAGGGCGATGGCACGGGGGTTAATACTAAAACAAAAAAAATTGACTTGGAATGATTATGTTTCGTCTATAACATCTCAGACTGCCATGGATCAAGTATGGAAGAAAATTAAAGCGGCTGCGGGTTGTAACACCTACTTTATTCCATCGCAATTAAGTTACAACGGTAGAACTGTAAATAACATTCCCGAGATGGTAGAGACATTTGTGAAGCATTTTTGTAAGACCAGCAGTGATGACAGCTACAGTCAGGAATTTATAGCGATTAAAAAAACAACAGAAAGACCCATAAATTTCGAAACCGACCAAAGACTTTGCTTACAACTCACCATTCTCTATGGAAGAACTTAACGCCGTGTTGATGACATGTAAAAAATCAGCAGTTGGACATGACAAAATTCCTTACGAACTAATTAAACATCTACCGGAGGATGCGATGAAAGGTTTACTTAGTCTATATAACCTTATATGGACGTCAGGTCAATATCCAAAGGAATGGAAGGTAGCTACAGTAATACCCATATTAAAACCACACAAATGTAAAGAAATACCAGAGAATTACCGACCAATCTCATTAACCTGTTGTATGGGTAAAATATTGGAAAAAATGGTAAATGTCAGACTTGTTTGGTACCTAGAAAACAACAAGCTACTTTCACCTCTCCAATTCGGATTCCGTCGTCGACGCAGTACCATAGATAGTCTGGTACTTTTAGAAGACCACCTTCAAAAAGCCTTTGCACAACGCCAGCACACAACAGCAGTATTTTTCGATATCCATAAGGCCTACGATTGCACATGGAGGTATAATATCTTAAAAACAATACATGAATGGAACATACGGGGGAATATGGCAAAATTTATAACTGAGTTTCTATCGAACAGAGAAATACAGGTAAAAATGGGAAACATAAAATCAACTCGCGGACCTTTGGCTAATGGGATTCCTCAAGGATCGACAATAAGCGTAACATTGTTCCTGATAGCAATAAATAAATTGATTGAAACCGACGTGCCTAATGCAAAAGTTCAATTATATGTAGATGATCTATGTCTCTACAATTCCTCCCCACCTGAAGATGATCAAATAAGCCTGATGCAAATGGCCGTGGATCTAGTGCACGATAGAGCTAAATCCATTGGACACTTTTGCAGATTACGAAGCTGTAACGTAAATTACGCCTTACACCTAGGGGATAGCGCAATTATCAGAAAACGTCAAATCAGATTTTTGGGAATAATACTCGATGAAACGTTGTTGTGGAAAGGTCAAATCGATAACCTTCTATCCAAGTGTAAGCGCTATTTAAATATATTAAGACTCCTATCTAACATCAATTGGGGCAGCGAAAGGAAAGTTTTATTAACTATGTATAGGACCTTGATATTATCACGTCTAGACTACAGTGCCATAATATATCGAGGGGCACGTAGATATTTGCTAAATAAGCTTGAATCAGTGCATTATCAAGGTTTAAAGTTAGCAATTGGGGCATTTCGAACAAGTCCAAGGGGGTCTGTATTGTGTGAAGCAGGTTTCGAGCCACTTCGTTTGAGGTATGAACGTCTCCTTATGTCTTACGGAGTTCGTATTCAAACCCAACCACATCACCCTCTGTATGAGTTTTTTAGTTATAATTCAGAAGACCAAATATTTTCTGAACGTCTAACCATTACCAAACCAGCGACAGTAAGATATAAGGATATTTTAACTAAATACAAAATTGAAACACCTAACACGTTCTACACTGCAGTAAATGAACACACCCCTTGGGCAAGCATCGGTATATAAACAAGATTTCCTGACGATACAAGATTACTATAACAACTACCAGTTTATTTATACCGATGGATCAAAAACTGATGACAGAGTGGGCTGTGCATTTTTCGATGGAAACTATACATACAGTTTAACCCTATCGCAAGAAAACAGTATATACACGGCTGAATTACTGGCGATAAAACAAGCGCTTCTGTATTGCAAAACCTCAAACCACAGAAATTTTGTCATATGTACCGATTCCAGAAGCAGCATAGGGGCTATCAGGCTTAACACAAAACAAGATGACCTGGTAAATATTATTTTATCGTTGATCACCACACTCCAACTCGAAGGATTCAGTGTAATAATAATGTGGGTACCAAGCCATATGGGAATTATTGGTAACGAAAAGGCAGACGAGGCTGCTCGCCTAGCTGCTCAAGATAAAACTATCGATGAAGTACCAATGCGCTTAAGTGACCTAGAAGCATTTTATAAAAAACACATTTATGAAGAGTGGCGAAGACAATGGCATGAAATCGACAGCGACCTAAGGGAGGTAGAACCGGACGTTTATGAGAAAACATACTCACCGTGGTTAAATCGTAGAGAGCAAGTCATCATTACACGTTTACGGATTGGACATTGCCGAAAAACCTCTAACTACTTAATTTCACCTCGTGCTCGAAGGGAAACACAGCCAAAGTGCCAAACATGCAATCTACCTCTGACCATTAAACACATTATAATGGCATGCCCAACATATAGTGATAGAAGAAAAGAGAATGACATCCGGGGCCACATGAGAGATATCTTATCTTTAAGAGAGACCGACAACAGGAAAGTGTTAAAATTCTTGAGGGATATTCATATGATAAACGAAATATGAACGAGACAATAAATTTGGTAAACGGGGTTAATGATCGCTGTAATCGATGCCCCAAAAAAAAAAAAAAAATAATAATAATAATAATAATAATATGGTTTATTGCTGTAGTACATGTTATAGAAAAAAAACACTTTACTGAAGTTTTAAATTACAAGATTCAAGTTCTTGAACACTATAAAAGGCTTTATTTAATAAAAAGAACTTAATTTTCCGTTTTAGCAATCCAAAATCTAAGTTCCTAATTTTTGTTGGTAATAAATTAAAATATTTCACAGATAAATTAATAAAACTATTATGTGTTTTTGTTAGTCTATAAAAGTTTCTACACATATCACTGTTTCTCGTTCCATAGTCATGAACAATGGACCTAGTTGAATAAATATCAGAATGTGCTTTAGCATAAAGTATGCAGTTTAGAATAAAAATACTAGGAACAGTTAAAATTTTAAATTTAATAAAAAGAGATTTGCAATCTTCGATATACCCAGGTCCCCCCAGTACTCGAACAGCGCGACGTTGAAGGGCGAAAATTCGCGACGATTGAGAGCAATTACCCCAAACTATGTTGCAGTAACACAGATGGCAGTGGATAAAGGAGAAATAGGCCATTTTTAGCATATTTTCTGAAATACTATCTGCAAGGCGGCGCATGAGATAAATATTAGAACATAATAATTTGGCTAAAGACTTAACATGTTCTGAAAAGCTAAGTTTTGGATCTAATTTGACACCCAAAAATTGCACAAAGTTGGGGTTATGAAGTGAATGAGGTTTCAAGGTTGAATGGTTTTGTTTTTATTTAGAATTAAAAGATTATTTTGGCACCACTGTTCTGCCGAAATTAAAGCATTTTGGGCCTTGATTAAAACTTTAGAAGGATCACTATCACTAATAATTAATGTTGTGTCGTCTGCATACAGAAGACAATGGTTAAGGTTAGACAAATGAGGTGGTAAATCGTTAATAAATATTAAAAAAGGAGTGGTCCTAGTATTGATCCTTGGGGAACTCCCAAAGTCAATAAACGAGACTTTGATGTTTTATCATTCACTGTTACGACTTGGCGTCTGTTTTTTAAGTAAAAATAAATTAATTTGCAGCTAACAGTACCAAAATTATAAGTTTGTCTTAATTTCTGAACAAGAATCTCATGCCACACACTATCAAAAGCTCGAGCAAAGTCTAAGAACAAGGCTATAGAATATTCCCCTTTCTATATATATATATATATATATATATATATATATATATATATATATATATATATATATATACCTATATATAAACAAGGC
The DNA here is from genome assembly GCA_036346205.1 of Vesta saturnalis. NCBI lineage: Eukaryota > Metazoa > Arthropoda > Insecta > Coleoptera > Lampyridae > Vesta > Vesta saturnalis. The sequence goes on along the minus strand of JARFJB010000551.1, from coordinate 1,971,536 downwards.
TATTACAGAATCGAATTTGATTATGAAAACGGCTTAGTTGCAATAAAAAAACCAGGTACACTATCAAAGTGTTGAAGTGGCTTACGTTACAAATGAATGATTAAAAATGTTTTATGTGTGTACGATGACGCATAGAAAAACGTGCCTTTCTTCCACAAGCGATAAGTTGGTATGTAGCAGGGATAACTTCTCCTTATATCTTTATTTCAAAATCTTTTAACTAGCTTTTACAGACACGTACGAAATTTAATGCTGCAATTATAAAGTTTGTGTTACAATAACCAAATTTTACTATAATTTTATTAAAGAGTCACACTACAGTATCATCAACTTACATTTTAAATAAATTTACTCAATCTTGAGTTATTAACGCTTGAAAATAGGAGAGCAATATTTTTTTCAAATTACGGTTGATGAAACTGTAGAAGACGTTAAGTACTTTCGAATAAAATTAATTATTTTCGGAAATGTTGAATAATAAGCGTTGTGCATTGAATTGAAAACACAATATGTAAAATCATATACTATTTAAGTGTACGGACTCCTCTTAACAGGTCAAACAAAAACTTGTTTATGCGAATATTACATTTGCATTTTGATGTTTTGCATAGTTTTTAATAATGGATGTATATTAAATACTGCTCTCAAAGATATAATCTAGTGTTACATACGGTTTCATAACAAATTATTTCAATCAAAACAACATTATGCAAATTGAGTGCAATGAAAAGGTTATAATTTCACCATGTATACCCATGTAGGTAGGTACAACAAAATAAAAATTATTATGTAAGCAATAATTGGGCACGAAAGTTTGGTACTAAAGGTTACATAAAGAAACGACAACTATTGTTTTTAAAACAAGAAAAAATATACGCTAAAACGTGTATGTAAAATCTGTTTTATATGAATATGTAAATCAATTAACAATGTTAAATTTTGATGTTACTAAATGGGAAACAAAGGGTACATTTCTCTCAAAAAAAATCAGAGTAGGTCAATTACATCTTACATTTTAATGAAGCAATATGCTTATTCATGAAGATTTATAGATGTTATCATTATATAGCATACATATACGTTTATTACTGTTATATAAAGCGTTAAATGTAGGCTGAGGTAGGTATGTACGACACACACTTTCATCGAGACCATTTTTGTCCTTCATAAATGCATTGAGACTTTCGAGTGGTTTGCCATGTAAGTAACATAATTACAATTATTAATAACACTAAAAAATGCGCAAAATCCTAATATTTAGTGTTAATATCCATGAATTAAAACGAAACAATTTTTATGCTTCATTAGTTTGGGGGGTTAATTCTTGTCTAATTGATCACAGCATAATTTGTCCATAATTTTTTTCATATTTTAATTTATGTGCATGTTTTATATCGGAATTAATGCTTATTAATTAAATGTTATCTATAGTCTATGTGCATAAATGTACATAATTTTACCTACATTTTTTGGTTCATGAATTTTTTCAACTATACGTACTTCATTTCCCTTCAGAATAGCGTTTAAACAAATGCACGTTTATTTAGGTTTATAAAACATGTATTTCCTTGTGTGTCTATAGCAATACAGTTGACGTTGTCAGTAAGGATACTAGCGCGCGGTCAATAGAGATCGACCAACAGGACGCGACCAAGAAGGCCTGAACAAAAAGGAATCAACAGTAAAGGCAAACAAGACGAAATAGGCGCCGAACATAAAGAGCGTGAAAATACTTCTTGTTCACACTACCACTGATTTTGTGCTTATAATATAACTTGTGTTGATAATATTTAAAAGTGAGAACGTAGTTACTATGTACCGGGTGTTCAAAAAATAAACTTTCTTATGAAACCACTCTTTATTTTAATAGCAAAAAATAGACCTAGATGTCTGGAGCTCAAATTGAATGAGAAAATCACTGGTGTAAACAAAATTCAGCTATCACTAATCGTTTCGCGGCTAAGGGACGATTTTCCAATTTCGTCAATTTCTTTAATGTCCCATAACGTCATACTATTAAAGATAATTGATTTTGGCACAATCTTTCTGGGACCCTTTTTTACGTAGAATCCGCCGCGGTAGACAGTTTTTATACTTTTCCATACGGACCACTCTGTATATTTTGGGGTTTTTGAAAAGAGCGTAACATTTTCTAAATTATGATGTATCACTTAGTATATTTGTGTTAAATATAATTTGCCATATTGAATTTTATATATTAAAATATTTTACTTACAGACATCTAGGTTTCCATGGCTAACAAAATGGGATTCTGCGGTATCTCCATGCAATAATAAAAAATATTCAGTAGACAGCTATGATCATGATGTCTCTTTCTTTTGTTTTTTGAAAGCATTTAGTTTATAAATACTTACTTAAATGGAGTGTAATTCTGTAAAAGAAGTATTTAAAGCAAGAAAAGCGTTATTTTTGTTAATAAGTTTTTGCGCCAGTTGTTTTTCATTTTGATAATAATTGCTTCATTTTGGTTTTCAAAACGTAAGAAAACTACGAAAAGTACGACATGCTGGAATCGAAAATAATGGAAACGCTGACGCATCAGGTAATAGGTATTTTAACAGATACCCTGAACGACGGCAACCGTTTAGAGATATATTCTGTAGGCCGCAACAGAATCTAAGAAACTATGGTTCTTTCACTAAAGCTAGAGTAAATTACAATATTAATGAGGAAGCTCAAGATGAGAATGAACTGAAAGAAATTACAGTACTTGGAACTATGAATCACAATGGTGAAACGTCAACAAGAAAGTTAGAAACAGACAGGTATACCATGACCTGATATTATGCGCATTTTAACAAATAATAAAATAAGACCCTATAGAACCAAAAAAATCCATCGCCTTCCTGGCGGTTTTATACGACGAACGTGTTTTGTGAATGGTTCATTACAAAACACAAGAAGATCAAAATTTTGCCTTAAATTGTGTTTAACCGGACGAGGCCTTCATCAGTAGTGCGGGAATACTCAATAGATATAACGAATATACTTGAGTCCGCGAAAACCTCATTTTACTACGGAGAAAAGGAATCAAGGGAGGTTTAATTTTAATGTGTGGTGGATGTTCACGGAGGACAATTTATTGGACCGTATATGAATACATTACGAAACGCTGAATTCTCAAAGATATTCACAAATTTTAAAGGCCCAAGTTGAACCGTTTATCTAAGACATACCAATTAATTTATTACAAAGAGTATTTTTCTAACACGACGGAGCACCACAGCAATATAGGGGAATCATCAAAAATTATCTAAATGGACAGTTTGGAGGAAATTGGATGGGGATCTAATGGCCCGATTGGTCTCCAGAATTAACGCCCTTTGATTTTTTCATTGGGTAAAATCAAAGACCTCACATACGTGCAGCCTTTTAATTCAGGGAAGAATAAGAAGACGCGTTGCTAGGTGCACATAACCAAATCACACCTTTGAAATTAATAAATACTGCAAATGGGATAAGGAAAAGATGTAGGATCTGTTTGGTACAAAATGAGAGACAATTTGAACATTTACTAACATAAACTGTTTTTTTTTTACATTTGTTTTACTGTTACTACTTATCTGAGTACACTTAGATCAGTATTAATTAGTTACTCTTATGTTATGTATAGGATCTGTTTGGTACAAAATGAGAGACAATTTGAACATTTACTAACATAAACTGTTTTTTTTTTACATTTGTTTTACTGTTACTACTTATCTGAGTACACTTAGATCAGTATTAATTAGTTACTCTTATGTTATGTGCAGTAATTGTTTGTTTCCTTCACATAGGTTTTCTATAACGTTCGTTGTTTTTTGTTTGTTATTTTAAAGTAAAAATATTTGGAGCCAATAAAAATTTCCAGATAACTAAGAAATTGTCGTTTTAGATCATGCTGCCGTCTTTTGTTAGCCACGGAAACCTAGATGTCTGCAAGCAAAATATTTAATGTATAAAATGTAATATTGCAAATAATATTTAACATAAATATGACAAGTCTTACATCAAAATTTAAGAAATTTTACGCTCTTTTCAAAAACCCTAAATATATAGGGCGATCCGTAAGAAAAAAGGGTGGTTTAGGGTCGTATAAAAAACAAACACCCTGTATAAGAACTGTTTATCGCAATGGATTCTACGTAAAAAAGTGCTCTAAGAAAGATTTTGCCAAAATCAATTATCTTTAATAATAAGAAAGTTATGTGGCATTAAAGAAATCGACTAAATTCAAGGATTCTACGTAAAAAAGTGCTCTAAGAAAGATTTTGCCAAAATAAATTATCTTTAATAATAAGAAAGTTATGTGGCATTAAAGAAATCGACTAAATTCAAGGAAGGCCCCGTAGTGTAACAAACGATTAGAGATGCCAAAGTGTCAAATTTGCACCACCCTGTACATATCGGTAAACTGATTTAACTCTATATTGAAAGGTGTTTACAATATAGTGAAGTTGTTTAGAGTTGTACGTTCTCTATCATTACGCGCAACGTACGTATTTTAATACCTATAACTGAAATTAATCTATTAAAAGTAATTTTATGAAAATGTAAACCTTCACGATTATAAAATCAGAGATACATGCCAACACCCACGTCTACAGCGTGAAGAGTAACGTTCTAATGGACCCAGGCGCGGTCCCAATCTCGCTGTTCCTTGCCGAAGCGGTGATGTAAAAACTGTAATTAATTAAAAATTGTTTTCCAGAAACGACAAAATCTTGGTTTTTAAATGAGTTTCATTTTATCGTTGATATTACAACGAAGACGTTCGTGTAAGTCTAATGCTTCCGCGACCTACCATTCCCGAGAATACAATGTGCTACAAAATCGTTTTTAGCGTCTACAAAAATCAAATTTTGATAATAAAGTTGTATTAACAAAGGTTGAATTTAAAACATACTCAAATTTTGTATCATTTCACCCAGTAGTTTTGTTTTTGTACCTCTAAACTGAGCTATGGCCCCAAAAAACTGGCACTTTGCACCGTTCGGCCGTAGAAATGATCCTTAAAGTGCATAAAAAAAATTGGTTGCACTTAAACAATGTAGAAATAAACAGCGGTAATTTAACTGCAAACCCATTCGATCGACCCAATGGTTATTTCTTTATTCAGCTTCAAACTCGAGTATATATACTTTTTGCGCCGACAGTAGTGTCCTAATGTTCCAAAATTTAATTTTAACGCCACAAACAGTACGTACTGGGCGTGAAATAACTGCATAAGAAAAAAATCGTTAGTAGTATAGCTACCCACTTCTAAGCCACTTTTCTACTATACTTTTTCTACGAGTGTTTTTGCTCAAGGTCAACTCACGTACACCTCCAAGTACATGGTTTATCAAGGTCATCATCTTCAAGGCCACCTCGGTCATGTAGCCCCTTCAAGGTCACCTCAGGCCACGTGGTTTGTACTCCCGCCAAGACCACGTGGTAGGTAACCCCGCCTCTTTAAGGTCATGCTTGCACGAGTCCTTCAAGGTCACTAGAAAAGTTACTAGACTGTTGATTGTCCTGAAGGTCATTGCCCTCAAGCAAGTCTAAGCATGTTTCAAGGCCACGCCCTATTCAAATCAAGAAGTGGACCCATTGTTCAAAGTCTATGCTTTCAAGGCCACATGAAAGAACAAAGACTATCTATTGTTCAGTTAGAAATAGATTGTTATCTCAATTCTAGGAAATCAAGAAACGCTTCAAAGTCTATGCTTACAATTTTCAAGGTAAAAGAACAAAAGCGATTCATTCTTCTGGTCGAGTTATAAAAATAGATTGTTATCTCAATTCTAGGAAATCAAGAACAAAGGCGATGCATTGTACAAAGTCTATGCTTTCAAGGTCACAAGAATGAACAAAGACTATCTATTGTTCCATTATTCTAAAAATAGATTGTTATCTCAATTCTAGGAAATCAATAACAAAGACGATGCATTGTTCAAAGTCTATGCTTACAATTTTCAAGGTAAAAGAACAAAAGCGATTCATTCTTCTGGTCGAGTTATAAAAATAAATTGTTATCTCAATTCTAGGAAATCAAGAATGAAGGCGATGTATTATCAACGCTTCAAAGTCTATGCTTACAATTTTCAAGGTAAAAGAATAAAAGATTCATTCTTCTGGTCGAGTTATAAAATAAATTGTTATCTCAATTCTAGGAAATCAAGAATGAAGGCGATGTATTCTTCAAAGTCTATGCTTACAATTTTCAAGGTAAAGAACATTCTTCTGGTCGAGTTATAAAAATAAATTGTTATCTCAATTCTGAGAAATAAGTCTGTGCTTATAATTTTCAAGGTAAATGAATAAAGACGATTCATTGTTCTGGTTGATTTATAAAATAGATTGTTATCTAAATACATCTCTTTCAAGAACAAAGGCAATCCATTGTCAGCGCTTTAAAGTTTATGCTTATAAGGTCACACCTCTGCAAAGACGATCCATTCATCTCAATTCTAGGAAATCAAGAGCCCTGAGGTGCATGTTTCAAAGCCACGCCCCCTAAACAGGTGGCCATTCCCCTAAACAGGTAGCCGTTTCCTAAAAACAGGTAGCCGTTTCCTAAAACAGGTACCGTTTCTAAAACAGGTAGCCGTTTCCTGTAAACAGGTAGCCGTTTCCTAAAACAGGGGGTCCGTTTCCCAAAACAGATAGCTGTTTCGCAACCGTTTCCCCCGAAAAAGGCGGTCTATTGTTCAGGTCGAGATTCCACATCTCAATTCCAGGAAATCAAGAATGAGGCTCATTGTTCAAAGTCTATGCTTACAATTTTCAAGGTAAAAGAACAAAAGCGATTCATTCTTCTGGTCGAGTTATAAAAATAAATTGTTATCTCAATTCTAGGAAATCAAGAACAAAGACGACGCTTCAAAGTCTATGCTTACAATTTTCAAGGTAAAAGAACATTCTTCTGGTCGAGTTATAAAAAATAAATTGTTATCTCAATTCTGAGAAATCAAGAACAAAGACGACGATTCAAAGTCTGTGCTTATAATTTTCAAGGTAAATGAATAAAGACGATTCATTGTTCAGTTAGAAATAGATTGCTAAATACATCTCTTTCAAGAACAAAGGCAATCCATTGTCAACGATTTAAGGTTTATGCTTATAAGCTCACACCTCTGCAAACACGATCCATTCATCTCAATTCTAGGAAATCAAGAGCCCTGAGGTGCATGTTTCAAAGCAACGCCCTCTAAACAGGTGGCCGTTCCTCTAAACAGGTAGCCGTTTCCTAAAAACAGGTAGCCGTTTCCTATAAACAGGTAGCCGTTTCCTTAAACAGGGGGTCCGTTTCCCAAAACAGGTAGCCGTTTCCCAAAACAGATAGCTGTTTCGCAACCGTTTCCCCATGTTCAGGTCGAAAATAGATTCCGCATCTCAATTCCAGGAAATCAAAAAGGGGGCCCATTGTTCAAAGTATATGCTTACAATTTTCAAGGTTAAAGAACAAAGACATTCCATTGTACAGGTTGAGTTATAAAAATAGATTGTTATCTCAATTCTAGGAAATCAATAACAAAGGCGATGCATTGTTCAAAGTCTATGCTTACAATTTTCAAGGCCACATGAAAGAACAAAGACTATCTATTGTTCTAGTTGATTTATAAAAATAGATTGTAAATACATCTCTTTCGAGAATAAAGATGATCCATTATCAATGATTTAAAGTTTATGCTTAGAAGGTCACACCTCTGATAACAAAGACGATCCATTGTTAGAAATAGATTGTTATCTCAATTCTAGGAAATCAATAACAAAGACGATGCATTGTCAACGCTTCAAAGTCTATGTTTACAAGGCCACATGAGAGAACAAAGACGATTCATTGTTTTGGTTGAGTCATAGCTTCTGAAATTCTAGGAAATCAAGAATAAAGGGGGCCCATTGTTCAAAGTCTATGCTTACAATTTGCAAGGTAAAAGAACAAAGACGATTCATTGTTTTGGCTCTGTCGTAGCTTCTAAAATTCCGAGAACAAAGACGATGCATTGTTCAGACTGATTAGGTCATCTAACAAGTAAAATATTTTTTATAAGACTACCATAATATACAGATAAAAAATCGATTTAAGTATTATGGGATATAGTCACTTTTGTAATACCTCTGCTGGAGCATATCTATTTACTATTTGTTTTTCACATTCAATTTCCTTCAACTCATTCTCGTTTAATGTAGGCCACACCATCTTTCCTAATAGGTTCATTATATTGTATACTAGCCATACATTCAGCTTCCCTTAAAAGTCTTCATATCAGGATCTACTTTGAGACATTGTTCGAGACTTATTACAATAAGCAATGTCACGCCTCCCAAGTGCCCTCAAGTGGTCTAAACAGCTAGACGTTTCCTAAAACAGGGGGCCCGTTTCACAAAACAGGGGGCCCGTTTCACAAAACAGGGGGTCCGTTTTCCAAAACAGACGGCTGTTTCTCAACACAGGTAACCGTTTCCCACCAAGGTTACATGAGAGAACATAAGCGTTCTGATTCCTAAAAATAGATTGTTATCCAGCTACCACCCCACCTCAATTCTAGGAAATCAAGAACAAAGGGGGGTCCATTGTTCAAAGTCTATGCAAGTGATTCATTGTTCTGGTCGAGTTATAAAAATAGATTGTTATCTAAATACATCTCATTTCTGGGAAATCAACTTTCAAGAACAAAGGCAATCCATTGTCAACACTTTAAAGTCTATGCTTATAAGGCCACACCTCTGATAACAAAGGCGATTCATTGTTGAGTGATAGCTTCTGAAATTCTGAGAACACCGACGATGCATTGTTCAGACTGATTAGGTCATCTAACAAGTAAAATATTTTTTTTATAAAACTTATAATTTATTAACCACAATATTCATCATATATACAGATAAAAGATCGATTTAAGTAAATATACATATTATGGCAAATTTGATGTACTTAACATTTTGTAATACCTTTGCTGGATCATATCTATTTATTATTTGTTTTTCACATTCAATTTCCTTCAACTGATTCTCGTTTAATGTGGTCCACAAGACATCATCATCATCTTCCTAATAGGTATTTTCATCGCTTCATTATAATGCTTACTAGCCATACATTCGGCTTTCCTTAAAGCCTTCATATCAGGATCTGTGATCCTTTTACTTTGAGACATTATCCGTGACTCATTACAAACCTACATCTCTTAAACTTATATGCAAAACACAAATTAAAATCTTTTAATTATACAGTTACGTAAATTTCAAAGTTAATTCCGAGAATTTCAAGGCACACCTCTGAGAAAATAACAAAGACGATTCATTTTTCCGACCGAGTTATAAAATACACCTCAATTCTGAGAAATCAATTTTTAAAGAACAAAGACGATTCATTGTTTAAGCCGACGCTTCAATGTCTATACTTACAAAATTTCAAGGTCACACTTCTTATAACAAAGGCGATCCATTGTTCTGGTCGAGTTATAATTTCTAAAAATAGACAAGGTCACGCCATATTACAATTCAGAGAAATAATTTTCAAGGTCCCAATCCTGTCCGATCCTGTCCATATTTTAACCCCGAATGCAACTGGTACATCTATATAAGGAGAGTGCATGAGTAATTTTACGGTAAACCTAAAGTGCTGTGAAGAGCAATTAGATATTAGTTAAAGTTATAAGTAGATGTCTGACACTTGCATAGAAGGAAACTTATGCGTCGAATTGTGCGGTTTAACTACACATGCGTTCTTGTGCATTTTAAATTCTGAAATTGTGTTTTGAAAATTGTGCATATGTTTTGCGGGTCACGCTACAGAGACAATGATTGCAATAGTTGATGTACAGGGATTCAAAACGGCAAAACATGTATTTACACCCAAAGAGCTAGCAATATACAATGGAAATCAAGCTGCCCATTTTGTGTTCAAACCACCATTTCCTTGGCACCTCTTAGATGTAGAATTTCAACGACAAGCTGTTTAGTTAATCAATAATCATCACTGCATCAAATGGGGATCTGGATATACCTCTACATCTCTTTCCACATATACTTCGTGAACTAATATCGGTAACAGATGATGTGTACGTTAAAGGGCGAGAAAAAGCCGATTACATTCGAAAACTGTTGAGACAGTCAGTTATAGAAATTGAAGAGCAACCATCTTTACCCAAAATGAAAACAACTTGTTCTTTCATACACAAACCACCTGTAATTGTGCTTTAACGAATGTACACTTTTATATAATAACTATGTAAGACAATATCAGTAAAGGTTCATAAAAGTGTGTGCTTACAAGTAAAGGGGAAAAGTTTGTAATATTTACAATAAAATGCTATTATTTTAAGTGTATTATTTTATGTAAAAGCCCTCTGATGCAAACTATTTCTATGGTCCAGCCTATCCATCTAGGTCAACAAGTCAACTTTAACATTCCTTGGAGGTAAAATTCTGGGAAACAGCAAATAAGAGTTCCTATTACTGAATTCTATCAATAGAATCAGTTCGTGGAAACAAGAGGGTTGTTGTCTATACTGAATGTTTATCAAGGTTCCTGCATTGGTTAAACGTTATGCTTATCTGGTTGTTGGAAATTCTCAAGGTCTCCAAGAAATTTTCAAGACCATATGTCCTACAGGCCGATCTTACCCGACATCATCCGATCGAAATGTAGCCGAAACCTGCAGGACTAATACTAAACGAGTCATGGAAACAAGAAGGGGTCTATGCTAATAAGCGTGGCTCACATTATGGTCCGCCAGGATGTTCCCCAAAGACAGATAACCGTTTCCCAAAACAGGGAGCCGTCACTCAACACAGGTTTCCTCCAGAGCCATTAATCATAGCTGAAGCTGACCAATTCTAAACGAATCATGGAAACAAGAAGAATGATGGGGTCTATGCTAATAAGCGTGGCTCATACTATGGTCCGCCAGGTTGAGGCAGTTCCCCAAATACAGATAACCGTTTCCCAAAACAGGGAGCCGTCACTCAACACAGGTTTCTCCAGAGCCATTAATCATAGCTGAGGCTGACCAATTCTAAACGAATCATGGAAACAAGAAGGGGTCTATGCTAATAAGCGGGCTCATACTATGGTCCGCCAGGTTGAGGCAGTTCCCCAAATACAGATAACCGTTTCCCAAAACAGGGAGCCGTCACTCAACACAGGTTTCCCCTCCAGAGCAATTAATCATAGCTGAGGCGGACCAATTCTAAACGAGTCATGGAAACAAGAAGGGGGTCTATGCTAAAAAGCGTGGGCTCATATTATGGTCCGCCAGGATGTTCCCACAAATACAGATAACCGTTTCCCAAAACAGGGGAGCCGTCACTCAACACAGATTTCCTGCAGAGCTATTAATCGTGATGGAGGCTAAATTGAACTAGGTCAAACATGGAATCTGGTCGTGAGGGGTTAGAAATCCCAATTCGTGGGAAGGTCCAAGTATAATTCTTAGAAATCTGAAAGCAGAACTAGTTTATATCATAGACAAAGCTAATCACCTGCCTTGAGGGTTTATGGGCTAAGGTGGTAGTTTCTATAAATCACCTACTTTTAGGGGTAAAGGGTAGCTTTTCCAATAGTTATAGGTACTGTGTTTACGAGGCTTATCATCTAGGGATGCAATTCTGACCCCGAGAAAAATGGTGAATTCTGCGTTGTTTTTGAGAAGAAGAAGCTAGAATAGAAAGTAGTGTTGGCAACCATGATTGTTAGGGTTTAAAAGTCCCCATTGTGTGCACAGTAGACTCTTGATTAGCAGCAATGACGAAAGTAGTAGTACGTAAGGTAGAAAGTACAGAAAAAGCAGTAAGTGTGGAGGAGCGAAAGAAGAGGTTGGAGACATTAATAAAACAAGTAAAAGAAATTAAACTCGATTTGGAGTGTTATATAGTGAAAACAAAAATGATGAAGCTGCGTATTAGCAATATGTAAAATAGTGTAGTAAAACATGAAATTTTGGGAAGGATGAGTTTAAATACCTATTTTAAAGAAGAAGAAAAGACGCTGCTATGTGTTGTTATAAGTATCTCACAATTGTATTAGGTTTAAGTAACTGTATCATTAAAAATAAAGACTTTAAAAGTTAAAGAGACGGTTTTCGGTATTCTCTTCTCCCATAATGGTTCCTTATTGGCTCTGCATATCTAGGTGCGGTTCGATATCCACCTTTACCGAAATCTCCCATAAGGAAATGGAACCCCTGCCGTACGTTGGGCTTTAAATTGGTCTATATACAACGTATAAAAGAAGATTTATTGGAAAAGATCAATGGCAGTAAAATGATCCCTAAATAAAAGCAATTTACTGGTTTTAATGCAGATCGTTATTGTTTTAATCATTAAATGGCGCTTATGCATATGTGAACTAAAATTTATTAGTAAAGCGTTATAATGAAAATACAATGACTTTCCTTTGTATAAGGGAGATTTAAATTGATTTTTTTTGCAAGAACCTAAAAATTAAATGTCAGCCCTATTCCTAAATTGGCTACCCTTGGACTTAAAAGAGTAAACAGTGACAGCTTGCAGTATAGAAATGGAGTTAATTTGATGTAATTTTTATATAAAAGGTTAAGAAAATCGATTTAATGTTGCAGGATAAGGAGACCTGACTGTTTTTATATGAATAGTTTTCATTGTGTTAAAGGGATACAATAGGCTTGCATTCATACAGAGCCCCCATTCGTATTTGGATAACGTGTGCAATATTTTTTGTTAAGATGTTGCTTAAATAACATTTGTAAACACGCTTTTAATTATATGTAAAAATCTACTTTAGTATACTTCATTGAATTAGATAATTTAAAGCTTACATAAAGGTTTTATATACATTAAAAGAGTAACCTTTACTATGCATTCCTTTAATGAACGTTTTTTTTTGAATTAATAACTATAATAAATTGATAATATAATTCCTATTCCCCTAACCGATGGCCATATTAACTTTTATAGATTACCCTCTACCTAAAAGTGTTTCTTGATTGTTTCAGTCGTATGCATTTTAGTTGTTTTCAAGCTTAAGAATATTTTCATTGCTAATATATCATTCAACTAATCATACAGGTAGGACAATTTATGTCTTAGTTACTGTCCTGGTATACTTTTGGTGCCTTACCGATAATGTAATATATAGAATTTTACTTATTATTGAAATAAAAATATCCTGAAAACTTTTATTTATCTGCTACATTTGTAAAAAGTACTAGGTTGGAAGCAAGTGTCACACAGATAAATGTTTGCTGATGTAGTAAGATGATATCAACATAAGGTCAAAGAAACGTAAGGTGGTTAAAGAGCTGTGTTTTAGTAAAGGAATGTGTATAACAATATATGTTTATATTAATAAAAATGTTTATTCTAGATTATTTATCCTAACTACATATCTCTAGACCATCAATAAAATTTCGCAATCTTTTAAATAGAATAAAATGAGATGTAAGTATATAGATGTTACACTTCTAGGTTTTGTAATGTAGTTAGCAGTTGTTGAGTTGTTTCTTTGCTCAGTCTAATGTCTTCTAATTGCTTGACCCTGAAAGGTAGAATCCCCCCACGCCTTGAAAATTTTATTTAGTACTCCTGAGAATTGGTTTATAAGAATTAACACCTTAGCTCAGCCAAGAACCTTGAGAAATATACGTAAGCAATGTGTATGATGGCCTTGGACAATACAACTTTGACCTTGAAGCGTCGGCAATGGATCCTTTTGTCCTTGATTTCCTAGAATTGAGCCTGAAATGATTTCTTAGCAATTATGACTCAGCCAAAACAATGGATCGCATTTGTTATTAGAGATGTGACCTTGAAAGCATAGACTTTGAACAATGGATCGCCTTTGTTCTTGATTTCTCAGAATGGGGGTAGCTGGATAACAATCTATTTTTTTATAACTCAACCAAAACAATGAATCGCCTTTGTTCTTTTCTCAGAGGTGTAAACATTTTTTAAAAATTACATGCAAGCCTATTGTATCCCCTTTAACACAATGAAAACTATTCATATAAAAACAGTCAGGTCTCCTTATCCTGCAACATTAAATCGATTTTCTTAACCTTTTATATAAAAATTACATCAAATTAACTCCATTTCTATACTGCAAGCTGTCACTGTTTACTCTTTTAAGTCCAAGGGTAGCCAATTTAGGAATAGGGCTGACATTTAATTTTTTAGGTTCTTGCAAAAAAAAATCAATTTAAATCTCCCTTATACAAAGGAAAGTCATTGTATTTTTCATTATAACGCTTTACTAATAAATTTTAGTTCACATATGCATAAGCGCCATTTAATGATTAAAAACAATAACGATCTGCATTAAAACCAGTAAATTGCTTTTATTTAGGGATCATTTTACTGCCATTGATCTTTTCCAATAAATCTTCTTTTATACGTTGTATATAGGCCAATTTAAAGCCCAACGTACGGCAGGGGTTCCATTTCCTTATGGGAGATTTCGGTAAAGGTGGATATCGAACCGCACCTAGATATGCAGAGCCAATAAGGAACCATTATGGGAGAAGAGAATACCGAAAACCGTCTCTTTAACTTTTAAAGTCTTTATTTTTTAATGATACAGTTACTTAAACCTAATACAATTGTGAGATACTTATAACAACACATAGCAGCGTCTTTTCTTCTTCTTTAAAATAGGTATTTAAACTCATCCTTCCCAAAATTTCATGTTTTACTACACTATTTTACATATTGCTAATACGCAGCTTCATCATTTTGTTTTCACTATATAACACTCCAAATCGAGTTTTATTTCTTTTACTTGTTTTATTAATGTCTCCAACCTCTTCTTTCGCTCCTCCACACTTACTGCTTTTTCTGTACTTTCTACCTTACGTACTACTACTTTCGTCATTGCTGCTAATCAAGAGTCTACTGTGCACACAATGGGGACTTTTAAACCCTAACAATCATGGTTGCCAACACTACTTTCTATTCTAGCTTCTTCTTCTCAAAACAACGCAGAATTCACCATTTTCTCGGGGTCAGAATTGCATCCCTAGATGATAAGCCTCGTAAACACAGTACCTATAACTATTGGAAAAGCTACCCTTTACCCCTAAAAGTAGGTGATTTATAGAAACTACCACCTTGGCCCATAAACCCCAAAGTAGGTGATTAGCTTTTCTATGATATTAAACTAGTTCTACTTTCAGATTTCTAAGAATTATACTTGGACCTTCCCACGAATTGGGATTTCTAACCCCTCACGACCAGATTCCATGTTTTGACCTAGTTCAATTTAGCCTCCATCACGATTAATAGCTCTGCAGAAATCTGTGTTGAGTGACGGCTCCCTGTTTTGGGAAACGGTTATCTGTATTTGTGGGAACATCCTGGCGGACCATAATATGAGCCCACGCTTTTAGCATAGACCCCTTCTTGTTTCCATGACTCGTTTAGAATTGGTCCGCCTCAGCTATGATTAATTGCTCTGGAGGGGAAACCTGTGTTGAGTGACGGCTCCCCTGTTTTGGGAAACGGTTATCTGTATTTGGGGGAACTGCCTCAACCTGGCGGACCATAGTATGAGCCCACGCTTATTAGCATAGACCCCCTTCTTGTTTCCATGATTCGTTTAGAATTGGTCAGCCTCAGCTATGATTAATGGCTCTGGAGGGGAAACCTGTGTTGAGTGACGGCTCCCCTGTTTTGGGAAACGGTTATCTGTATTTGGGGGAACTGCCTCAACCTGGCGGACCATAGTATGAGCCCACGCTTATTAGCATAGACCCCATCATTCTTCTTGTTTCCATGATTCGTTTAGAATTGGTCAGCCTCAGCTATGATTAATGGCTCTGGAGGGGAAACCTGTGTTGAGTGACGGCTCCCCTGTTTTGGGAAACGGTTATCTGTCTTTGGGGGAACATCCTGGCGGACCATAATGTGAGCCCACGCTTATTAGCATAGACCCCCTTCTTGTTTCCATGACTCGTTTAGTATTAGTCCTGCAGGTTTCGGCTACATTTCGATCGGATGATGTCGGGTAAGATCGGCCTGTAGGACATATGGTCTTTGAAAATTTCTTGGAGACCTTGAGAATTTCCAACAACCAGATAAGCATAACGTTTAACCAATGCAGGAACCTTGATAAACATTCAGCATAGACAACAACCCTCTTGTTTCCACGAACTGATTCTATTGATAGAATTCAGTAATAGGAACTCTTATTTGCTGTTTCCCAGAATTTTACCTCCAAGGAATGTTAAAAGTTGACTTGTTGACCTAGATGGATAGGCTGGACCATAGAAATAGTTTGCATCAGAGGGCTTTTATATAAAATAATACACTTAAAATAATAGCATTTTATTGTAAATATTACAAACTTTTCCCCTTTACTTGTAAGACACACATTTTATGAACCTTTTACTGATATTGTCTTCATAGTTATTATATAAAAGTGTACATTCGTTAAAGCACAATTACAGGTGGTTTGTGTATGAAAGAAACATGTTGTTTTCATTTTGGGTAAAGATGGTTGCTCTTCAATTTCTATAACTGACTGTCTAAACAGTTTTCGAATGTAATCGGCTTTTTCTCGCCCTTTAACGTACACATCATCTGTTACCGATATTAGTTCACGAAGTATATGTGGAAAGAGATGTAGAGGTATATCAGATCCCCATTTGATGCAGTGATGATTATTGATTAACTAAACAGCTTGTCGTTGAAAGTCTACATCTAAGAGGTGCCAAGGAAATGGTGGTTTGAACACAAAATGGGCAGCTTGATTTCCATTGTATATTGCTAGCTCTTTGGGTGTAAATACATGTTTTGCCGTTTTGAATCCTGTACATCAACTATTACAATCATTGTCTCTGTAGCGTGACCCGCAAAACATATGCACAATTTTCAAAACACAATTTCAGAATTTAAAATGCACAAGAACGCATGTGTAGTTAAACCCACAATTCGACGCATAAGTTTCCTTCTATGCAAGTGTTAGACATCTACTTATAACTTTAACTAATATCTAATTGCTCTTCACAGCACTTTAGGTTTACGTAAAATTACTCATGCACTCTCCTTATATAGATGTACCAGTTGCATTCGGGGTTAAAATATGGACAGGATTGGACAGGATTGGGACCTTGAAAATTATTTCTCTGAATTGTAATATGGCGTGACCTTGTCTATTTTAGAAATTATAACTCGACCAGAACAATGGATCGCCTTTGTTATAAGAAGTGTGACCTTGAAATTTTGTAAGTATAGACATTGAAGCGTCGGCTTAAACAATGAATCGTCTTTTGTTCTTTAAAAATTGATTTCTCAGAATTGAGGTGTATTTTTATAACTCGGTCGGAAAATGAATCGTCTTTTGTTATTTTCTCAGAGGTGTGCCTTGAAATTCTCGGAATTAACTTTGAAATTTACGTAACTGTATAATTAAAAGATTTTAATTTGTGTTTTTGCATATAAGTTTAAGAGATGTAGGTTTGTAATGAGTCACGGATAATGTCTCAAAGTAAAAGGATCACAGATCCTGATATGAAGGCTTTAAGGAAAGCCGAATGTATGGCTAGTAAGCATTATAATGAAGCGATGAAAATACCTATTAGGAAAGATGATGATGATGTCTTGTGGACCACATTAAACGAGAATCAGTTGAAGGAAATTGAATGTGAAAAACAAATAATAAATAGATATGATCCAGCAAAGGTATTACAAAATGTTAAGTACATCAAATTTGCCATAATATGTATATTTACTTAAATCGATCTTTTATCTGTATATATGATGAATATTGTGGTTAATAAATTATAAGTTTTATAAAAAAAATATTTTACTTGTTAGATGACCTAATCAGTCTGAACAATGCATCGTCGGTGTTCTCAGAATTTCAGAAGCTATCACTCAACAATGAATCGCCTTTGTTATCAGAGGTGTGGCCTTATAAGCATAGACTTTAAAGTGTTGACAATGGATTGCCTTTGTTCTTGAAAGTTGATTTAGAAATGAGATGTATTTAGATAACAATCTATTTTTATAACTCGACCAGAACAATGAATCACTTGCATAGACTTTGAACAATGGACCCCCTTTGTTCTTGATTTCCTAGAATTGAGGTGGGTGGTAGCTGGATAACAATCTATTTTTAGGAATCAGAACGCTTATGTTCTCTCATGTAACCTTGGGAAACGGTTACCTGTGTTGAGAAACAGCCGTCTGTTTTGGAAAACGGACCCCTGTTTTGTGAAAGCCCCTGTTTTGTGAAACGGGCCCCTGTTTTAGGAAACGTCTAGCTGTTTAGACCACTTGAGGGCACTTGGGAGGCGTGACATTGCTTATTGTAATAAGTCTCGAACAATGTCTCAAAGTAGATCCTGATATGAAGACTTTAAGGAAGCTGAATGTATGGCTAGTATACAATATAATGAACCTATTAGGAAAGATGGTGTCTACATTAAACGAGAATGCAGTTGAAGGAAATTGAATGTGAAAAACAAATAGTAAATAGATATGCTCCAGCAGAGGTATTACAAAAGTGACTATATCCCATAATACTTAAATCTGTATATTGTGGTAGTCTTATAAAAATATTTTACTTGTTAGATGACCTAATCAGTCTGAACAATGCATCGTCTTTGTTCTCGGAATTTTAGAAGCTACGACAGAGCCAAAACAATGAATCGTCTTTGTTCTTTTACCTTGCAAATTGTAAGCATAGACTTTGAACAATGGGCCCCCTTTATTCTTGATTTCCTAGAATTTCAGAAGCTATGACTCAACCAAAACAATGAATCGTCTTTGTTCTCTCATGTGGCCTTGTAAACATAGACTTTGAAGCGTTGACAATGCATCGTCTTTGTTATTGATTTCCTAGAATTGAGATAACAATCTATTTCTAACAATGGATCGTCTTTGTTATCAGAGGTGTGACCTTCTAAGCATAAACTTTAAATCATTGATAATGGATCATCTTTATTCTCGAAAGAGATGTATTTACAATCTATTTTTATAAATCAACTAGAACAATAGATAGTCTTTGTTCTTTCATGTGGCCTTGAAAATTGTAAGCATAGACTTTGAACAATGCATCACCTTTGTTATTGATTTCCTAGAATTGAGATAACAACCTATTTTTATAACTCAACCTGTACAATGGAATGTCTTTGTTCTTTAACCTTGAAAATTGTAAGCATAAACTTTGAACAATGGGCCGCCTTTTTTGATTTCCTGGAATTGAGATGCGGAATCTCGACCTGAACATGGGGAAACGGTTGCGAAACAGCTATCTGTTTTGGGAAACGGCTACCTGTTTTGGGAAACGGACCCCCTGTTTAAGGAAACGGCTACCTGTTTATAGGAAACGGCTACCTGTTTTTAGGAAACGGCTACCTGTTTAGAGGAACGGCCACCTGTTTAGAGGGCGTTGCTTTGAAACATGCACCTCAGGGCTCTTGATTTCCTAGAATTGAGATGAATGGATCGTCTTTGCAGAGGTGTGGCCTTATAAGCATCAACTTTAAAGTGCTGACAATGGATTGCCTTTGTTCTTGAAAGAGATGTATTTAGATAACAATCTATTTTTATAAATCAACCAGAACAATGAATCGTCTTTATTCATTTACCTTGAAAATTATAAGCACAGACTTATTTCTCAGAATTGAGATAACAATTTATATTTTATAACTCGACCAGAAGAATGTTCTTTACCTTGAAAATTGTAAGCATAGACTCTGAAGAATACATCGCCTTCATTCTTGATTTCCTAGAATTGAGATAACAATTTATTTTTATAACTCGACCAGAAGAATGAATCGCTTTTATTCTTTTACCTTGAAAATTGTAAGCATAGACTTTGAACAATGCATCGTCTTTGTTATTGATTTCCTAGAATTGAGATAACAATTTATTTTATAACTCGACCAGAAGAATGAATCGCTTTTGTTCTTTTACCTTGAAAATTGTAAGCATAGACTTTGAACAATGGGCCCCTTTTGATTTCTCAGAATTGAGATGTGGTCGTATGGGGAAACGGTTGCGAAACAGCTACCTGTTTTGGAAACGGACCCCTGTTTTGGGAAACGGCTACCTGTTTTTAGGAAACGGCTACCTGTTTTAGGAAACGGGTACCTGTTTTAGGAAACGGCTACCTGTTTTAGGAAACGGCTACCTGTTTTTAGGAAACGGCTACCTGTTTAGGGAATGGCCACCTGTTTAGGGGCGTGGCTTTGAAACATGCACCTCAGGGCTCTTGATTTCCTAGAATTGAGATGAATGGATCGTCTTTGCAGAGGTGTGACCTTCTAAGCATAAACTTTAAATCGTTGACAATGGATTGCCTTTGTTCTTGAAAGAGATGTATTTAGATAACAATCTATTTCTAACTGAACAATGAATCGTCTTTGTTCATTTACCTTGAAAATTATAAGCATAGACTTATTTCTCAGAATTGAGATAACAATTTATTTTTATAACTCGACCAGAAGAATGAATCGCTTTTGTTCTTTTACCTTGAAAATTGTAAGCATAGACTTTGAAGCGTTTCTTGATTTCCTAGAATTGAGATAACAATCTATTTCTAACGGAACAATAGATAGTCTTTGTTCTTTCATGTGGCCTTGAAAGCATAGACTTTGAACAATGCATCGTCTTTGTTATTGATTTCCTAGAATGACTCAGCCAAAACAATAGATCGTCTTTTTTCTCTGACCTTGAAAGCATAGACTTTAAACAATGGGCCACCTTTGTTTCTCAGAATAGGGCGCGGCCTCGAAACATGCATAGACTTGTCTGAGACCGAGGACCTTCAGGACAATCAACAATCTAGTAACTTTTCTAGTGACCTTGAAGGACTCGTGCAAGCATGACCTTGAAGAGGATTACACACCTTAACACGTGACCTTGACTTAGCATGGTTGCTACCCCTTCAAATAGGCAATGTGATGACCTTGAGCAAAAACACTCGTAGAAAAGTATAGTAGAAAAGTGGCTTAGAAGTGGGGTAGCTATACTACTATCGTTTTTTATTCCGAAGTGTGTGGTTGTGAAGGTAACCGTATCGATGTAATTTTTACAAGAGACATAATAGGTGCCTAAATTATTATAAGTTTTTTTTTTTTTGTGAACGAATAAGTTCAAAGGTAAATATGTAATTCAAATTATTATTAATTTTATTAAATACATACATAAAGATAAAATTTACATCGATTGGGGCTTAAATCTTGATGGCGCAGTTGGTTAGCGCGGTACTCTAGCAAAGTACAGGTCGTAGGTTCAAATCCTACTCGAGGTAAACTTTTTATTTATGTATTTAATAAAATGAATAATAATTGTTAATAATCGGTGTAAGATTAATTCAATCATATGGCTACAAAAGTTAGTTAGTTTTATTTCATTGATGCAAAACAGCACATAATTAGCGCCTAGTTACTGCACAAGGAAAAATTGATTTATTCTTACGTTAACGGCTGTGAAGTTAGCCGCATTGTACAATAACTTCAAGCTAACATTGCCGCTATTATTCTTGTAATAAATTATTTCCTATGAGGGGCAAAATTTTATTTTTACGCCGCAATGCGGTGTATAACTGCACAAGGAAAAATTGTTTAATACGTAAGTTCACGGCTTTAAGGTTAAACCAATTATCGCGCAAAAGCCTTTTCGCTGTAATTTTTGAAGCAACTTATTTCGTGTTGCGGCGTAAAGTTTTTATCTGACGGAGTAAAACGACGCATAATTGGCTTCTAGTTACTGCATAAGAAAAAATGTATTTAACCGGAAGTTCAAAGTTTAAGACAGCACATAATATGTGCCTAATTATCGTGCAAGAAAAGATTAATTTGTTTACAAGCTAATGAAGTTAGTCGCTATAATTTTTGGAATAACTTATTTCCTGTGGAGGCGCAAAATTTTATTTTAACGGCGTTAAGCAGGACATAATTAGTTCAAGTTCAAGGCTTAAAACAGGCATAAGGCAATGAAGTTAGCCTTGCCGATGTAATTTCTATAATAACTTATATTTGCTATAACGCCGCAAAATTTTATTTTAAGAGCGTACAACAGCACAATAAGTGCCTAATTATCGCACAAGGAAAGATTAATGTATTCTCAAGGCTGTGAAGTTAACCTTAACGTTATAATTTTTGCAATAACTTATTTCCTAGGAGGTGCAAAATTGTATTATTGAAGAAATTGATTTATGCAGAAATACACAGCTGTGAAGCTAGCCGTGTCAATACACTTTGTGAGGTTGCGTTGACGCACCCTGTATGTAAGATGTTATAATGACGTGTATTACGTGTTTTGAGTACGGGTGTATTGAGTTTGAACGAAAAAAAATTTTTTGCATATATGCATAATTTATGTGGGTGGGTGATACGCCACTGGAAATTTAGGAGAAATATTATTCAGTATGTAGATACGTGTATTTGAATGTTATAGAGACATTGGTGTTGGAATAAATAGATTCTGATGAATGTAAATGTGAAGAGGAATATGTCGATGGGACGATAATGGTTGCTACTGTTGACTACCTAATAAGAAATGGAATGTTGGAAGATAAAGGAATAATCTTTGCCGGAAGATGTGAGTGTATAAGTGTAGAATGTTTTAGAAAATATGTAGAGAAATATTTGGTATGTTTAATTGTTGATTATAGAAAGTTCTCGTAATGTTGTGCAATCAGTTTTGAGAATACGTGTAAGTACATGGGATTTGAGACCTTAGACTGTACTTATTTTTGCAAATGTTGCGGAAGGAGGACGAGCGCATGTGAGAGATAAACGTTGAAAGTTGTGTAATGGTCCAGAGTGACCACTGAATGAATGTGATGACGAGAAATGGCTTCTCCATGAAGTAATTGTAAAATTTGCAGGTAAAAACAAACATGGCGATGTATAATAGTTATAAGCGTGTTTGTACAGAGGGTAGCATCAGTCGGCACTAAGAAAGTTTGAATGAATACTATTGGTGAATATAGCGAGGAAGTCAGACAAGTATAAAGATGGATGGCTTAAGGTATAAATAGGAAAGTCAGATTGACGTTAGCTTTAGCTGGTTGCTTTTGGCTTTTTGGTGAGAGCTCGGTGAGACACGCGCGCGAGGTGAAGTGTGAAATCAGAATGGGTTGAGTTGGAGTTATATTTGTGAATAATATTGAAGGCAGTCATTGCTTAAACAACTGCGTAACCCGAAAGGGGATGATCGTATAAGACATTCATAAATAACACAATTAATAAAATTGAGATTGAAGATAAAATCAGTTTATTTTTCTTCAAGAAAAAGTACGTAAGCAGATTTATAAAAAAAAGATAACAGTTGTTACGTTAGTGTTGAGTGCGGTGCGCGAGCTTATAATAATCTTTAGTTCAAATTATTTATGGGACCACGTTTAAGTGAACGAAATATTCGTAGTAAATTGAGCCAATGTTAAGGTAATTTTATATGACATTAAAAGTTTATTTGTGTAAGGAAGGGCTAATTGTCCTAAAGGTTGCGAGAAACTTTTAAGAGGCAACCAAACGTGTACAGATTATTACGGTTTATTGAAGTAATAACCTCGCATAGTTGGACTAATCGCGAGTGCAGAAAGGAACAAGTGTTTGTGAAATTGTGGAGTACTTGTTATGTGCCTTCAGGCAATCTAAGGAATACAAATGGACTACAAATAATTGGTTTACGGAGAGAAGAAAGAAAAGCAAGGATTAATGGACAATTTTTTTTTAAGTAAGAATTACATTTAAGAATTTTAAAAACTCAGATAAGCACGATTATCTTTTTGTTTAGTTGTAATTTGCGTATGGTTGGGTAATTTTTAATTAGTGGTGAAGGAAAAAGATAATCGGTCTCGAGTTATGTTTTTATTCTGTTGTTATTTAGCCAGTTATGAGATACATTTGTGACGTTTACTTAATTGGTGACCTAGTTTTCGACAACTTAAATGTAAACTTTGCATATTTTGGTTTTAAGATTAATGAACAACCTGAAAGGTTATATTTGCCAGGTTGATTGCAAAAATTTTCATGTTAGTTTCTTTTAACGCAATACACTAATGACGGATCAGCTGTTAATTAAAATTTAATTAAGTATAACTAAGAGATCGAGTTTTGAGAACTTACATATTTACGAATGTCCAATACGATTCAGAAGTATTATAAAAATTAAATTAAATTTAAAAGATATCGTTCATGTTAATATTAAACCTTCAAGGATTATTCTCGTTTGACTGTTTTGCAGCACTTTATCACTATTATATTGGAGTAACAATTATTAAGCCTATGACATTGATTTTCTTTTGGTTAGGAATTTTAAAAATTAATTGTCGACCATTGAATGAAGAAGTATTTTATGCATTAATAAGTAGAGATTTAACTTTATATGTATACGAGGGATACGTAGAAAATATAACTGTTGGTTACGTGAATGCAGTTGAATTTGAGTTGAATTGTTTGGGACGAGTGTTTGTTTTAGAACCCTCGTGTGAGAGTTTACTGAGTAAGCACAATCCTACTTTCCACAATCAAGTAGGGTTAATTAACACCCAGCTTAAGACAATTATTTTAGCAAAGTTTCTATTGTGGTGGCGCCTGGAGACATATTTTCCCGGACTGAGCTGTTTGAATATCGGTGTAAGGTGTTTGAGCGTATAAATCATTCATTTTACTTATTATTTCGAGCACGCCCATGTCCCTGCTAGCTGGCTTGGCAACCCGCTTACATTAGTAAGCATACACGACGCCTAGTGCGGTTTGGACGTGTAACAACTTTTAGAATAACTTATCCTATAAGAGCGCAGAACAGCACATGATGGGTGCCTAATTATCGCGCAAGCAAAGTTTAATTTATTTATTATTATGAAAAATGAACTTTGTCGCTGTAATGTTTGGAATAACTTATCTCCTATAGAGGCGCAAAATTTTATTTTGGTGGCGCATAATTGGCTCTTAACTACTGCATGAAAACAAATTGAGTTACGCAGAAGTTTACGGCTGTGGAGTTGGCCGTGTCCGTGTACTTTTACGATAACTCCTTTTTTATACGGCGCAAAATTTTGTTTTAACGACTCAAAATGGCACCCAAGTACTGAGTAAGAAAAGAACGATGTACCAAAAAGTTTGTGACTCCGTGAAGTTAGCCATGTATTGCTACAATTTATTTCCTATTGGGGCGCAAAATTTAATTTCAACGGCACGAAATGGACCATAATCAGCTCCATTCAATCAACCTGCGCAAATATTCTTTGAAATGTTCATTCACAAGCACTAAACAATGTGTTTAAACAGAACCAAAGGGAGATTCTATACACTTATCACAGACATAAAATAAAGGTGTAATTCTCCAATACTTTGGTGACTGATTTAAGTGTTAATCTAATACGTCTACTTTTGAAATGTTTATAAAAATTTTCAATATTAACATTTTACAATATGAAAGCAAAATGTGTTAAATTTTAAGACAAACGGTTTGAGGGGATATGCGTGATTAGCTGGGTTCCACCAACCATGTAATCTATCAATTAACAGTAAGATTCAAATCAACGTGGACTGTAATATGAATTTATGGTGTAAATGGAATTATCAATTTTTCAAAATATGTTATATAGCCGATTTGAGACAAAATAAACATAATAAAATGAGAGCATTTTTACTATACAACGGATTCTGAAATAGCGTGACAATGTATAGTTCGTAACAACTGGGTCTAAATGAACAAGTAACGAAAGTTTTAGTTAGAAATACTCACTGAAATTTTGTTTGTCCGTCCGAGTGGATGTATGAGCAAATAGATCTTTGAAATGATTTTGTCCAAATGTTGTACACTGGGGCTTGTACATTCCAGTTCATCACTATTGAATATAATTCCAAACCAGAGCACAGGTCTATATTTCTAAACAAATTCAGAGTAAGCGATTTGGTTCAAGCTGTCCATATCCTTAGTTCAAAAAACTTTCATGAATTATACTTTGATGAATTACATTTTAGTTGTTCTTATGATTTATACACCGATTTTGTTGGACAATTGGCCTGATTCCTCGATGGAAAAGAACAAACTTTCATAGTCTTAAATCACTCTTCATCGTTTGAGCTCAAAAGTGCTCAAAATCTTTAGATATAGATCAATTTCGAGGGGAAACGTCCAAACGCATTAAGTCATCGGTAAGAACGAAATTTTCTGGGTTAAAAATATTGGTCATAATTTGAGCTCCAATATGCACAAAGCTTCATATACACCAATTTCGCGAGAGAAACCGCCATAGGTATTGTCTGAATAGGCCTGAATTAAATGTTTTGGTTTTACCGTGTTAGTCATATTTTGGCACCAAAGACTCCCAAGTTTATATACCAATCTCGTTGGTGCGCAAGAACGAACTTTTACTGAATGGAGGGTTGTGACCATTTTGGGGGAAATAAGCCTAAAACCTTTATTAATACATTAATTTCGTTGGAAAATCGGTCACACATTAGCTATGATGGACAAGAACTAAATGTTACGGTTTTACTATATTTGCAATCATTCAGGGATGCGCAAATATTGTATTTATAAACCTATTTGGTTAGAGACACGGTCAAATGTATCGTCTCAATAGGCAAGAACAAACTGATGGTCAACGCTCATTTAGTATAGAATTACATTTCACAGTTGTCCAGTAATATTTGCATACAGCAATGATAATTCAATTGCATGGTTGTTGTGTGAGCAACCGCAACGATTTGCGGGCTGCATAGCTGTGCACAAATAGTAATTGTTCCCATATTAATTTGATACGACTAAATTAAGTATGGTGCAAACTAAATTAAAATTTTTCTAATTTATTTTGGTAATACATGTAATCTTATCAGGTGTCATTCTCTTATGATTAAATACTTCTAGCCCAGAGCTATAATTAGCTATGGAAAATAATGCATAACGGGAAGATTTTATGCCACTCTGCTCATCGGTATATTAATAGGTCCGGGTTCACTAACATTTGATTTGCTTATTAACAAAATAGGATTGCTTAGATATTTTCGCTTTACAAAAAAAAGGCGTTGCTTCCAACCTGAAAATAAATAATGTAATCTCGAACGCCAATTTGTTTTTAAGGAACAAATAAACCTTAAAAATAGAAAAGTCACAAAATAACAAGAAAACTAATGACAACAATGAGTTTTATTACGATACTTAATTTGATTATAAGGATTATCTCCTAAAAGCTGATGTTAGGGATTCTTAATTAACTGCCTTAAACTATAATGTGAATTAATTAACAATATGAAATACCTGGAGTAATTTCTTTTACATTTTGCGTGTCACTGGAACTTCAGCAGATAAGGAAATTCTGTAGACTCATCACTTTAAATTTATTGCGCAATTTTAATGGAAGTTGAAGTAAACATCGGATTGATATGCGGGTTATTCCAAATATTTAGAAATTTCTTTAT
The DNA here is from genome assembly GCA_036346205.1 of Vesta saturnalis. Taxonomy (NCBI): domain Eukaryota; kingdom Metazoa; phylum Arthropoda; class Insecta; order Coleoptera; family Lampyridae; genus Vesta; species Vesta saturnalis. The sequence goes on along the minus strand of JARFJB010000551.1, from coordinate 1,944,192 downwards.
AAACCTCCAAACTGAATTGATTTTGTATGGTTCAAAGTAAAATTTGGCAATTGAAACCCCACTTCGCAGCAGCAAAGCTTTTGCATCATCTTGCAAAGTTAACGTTAAAATAAAATTAAACCCACAGTAAAATAAGTGGTAAGAATATAATTAAAGTTGAGTTGCCTAAATTGTAACGTCTCAAATTTCCGCATGATAAATTTAAAAACTCACCACATAAATGTGGTTCTCAGTAAAAAATTAAACGAAGCGAAAATAGCTTCTACTTAAACACGTATTTCAAACAATGAATAAAGGACGCTCAAGGTAACCCTGCGCAATGAAAGAAAATGACTTGAAGCGCGGAAAGGATGTGCTGGATGTGCAGAGAATAATAATTTAAATAATAAAATATTTATCTTTTTTGGGGTTTTTTAATGGTGTACTTTAAATTATACAATCTAAACGTTTCGATAACACTTACAGTTATCTTCGTCAGTAGTAATGTTTGTTAAAAATTGTTAAAGGTGTTGTAAACAATTTTGTCAAATTTGAAAAATTAAAAATTTTTAATTTTGTCTCTTAAATTTTTAATCTAAAATCGACTGCTTGTATTCTGCAACTGATCCTTGCTTATCTGATAATTCATTTAGTAGTAGGCTGCGTCTTCAAGACAAAACAAAATTAGTTAATTGTCAAAAGTTCTTATCTACTTAAACAAAATGTGTTTTTAAAAATTATTATTAATTTTATTAAATACATAAATAAAAAGTTTACCTCGAGTAGGATTTGAACCTACGACCTGTACTTAATTACAAATTTACCTTTGAACTTATTCGTTCATAACAAAAACTTATAATAAAAAGTGTTTTTGTTTAATATTTTATTGTTATTTACGATGGAACGTTACCCGAATTCAGCATTAATTGATATACATTTTGTATTTGACGAATGTGGAGGTAATTCTTGGGATGCTGCAAGAAAATGTTTGGAAAGATTTCCAAATAGACTTCAACCGCGTCATACCACTTTAGCTTCCATTAATCGTTGTCTTTCTGAAACACGTAGTTTTTTTTCCAAAGGAAGCCAAATTCTGGACGTCAGCGTCACATTAGAACTGTATAGGTACAAGAGCGCATATTAGAAATTATTGAGGTACTAGACGTGTCGCTTCTCAATTGAATATTTCTAAAAATGCTGTTCACCTAACACTTACTGAACAGTTGTTAAAACCATATCACATCCAAAAAGTTCATGAACTTTTACCGACAGATCTTCTACTTAGACAAGAATATTGTCAATCATTGATGAACAATTTCATTGAAGATCCTTAGATTGTTGCTCGTATTCTTTTTACGGACGAAGCCTATTCTACTAGAGATGGTATCTTTAATTCCCATAAGTTCCACAATTGGGCAGATGAGAATCCTAATGTAATTCTAGACGATCGCTTTCAAGATAAATTCAGCATAAATGTCTGGGAGGGAACTGTTGAAGAATTTATTATTGGTCTCTTTATGCCATAAAACCGACTAGACAGTGCTAGGTATTTGGAGTTTCTACAGAATAACTTTTGGGAATTTCTAGAAGATGTGCTATTAAATGTCATACCTTAGATAATCTTTATGCACAATGGTGCCCCACTACATTTTGGATTACCTGTGAGGCAATACCTGCACGCGCAATTCTGTAACCGGTGGATCGGACGAAGTAACGATGCTCCTATAGCCTGGCCTCCTAGATCACCGCATCAGAATGTTCTTTGTTTGGGGTGCTGTTAAAGAAAAGGTCTATTTAGTTCTAGCAATGACTGGAAACAATCTCTGCAATCGCATTGTTGAATCATTCGAGAGAATTAGGCAAATTCCAGGAATATTTCGATCTACGCGAATGTCTGTAATACGTCAAGCGAATCCCTCCATTCAAGTAATTTGATAATCATTATAAAATTAGTGTTTTATTTTAATATCTTTATTTTTTTAATTTTTATTTTAAAATGTATTAATAAAGTAAAGCAATTATTAAATAAGCACAGATCAATTAGTTGCAGAATACAATCTTATTTTTCAAAATTTTCTCAAAAACCGTTGATTTTGGAAGAAACATTTAAGAGACGAAATTCCTTTATTTTAATATGTATTACCAAACTTAAGGAAAAAAAATTTAATTTATTTTGCAAAAACAATAAGGGTTGAAGGTTGACCCCACTGCTGCAAGGGCAGTTGTAGTGATGCGATTTTTTTAAATCTCTGTCAAATTTTGACTTGTATAGGATAGGTAGACTTTATAAAAATCAATAAAAATTTTCATAATTTACGGAGTGATTTTTCTACAATTTAAATTGAACTTTGAGTGGCGTATAAAATTTTGGGGTGAATTTTGAGATAAGATTTAAAGAGTGAAAAATGTTTTAATTTGGTCCTGGAAACTCAAGTTTGTCGGTGATTTTCCGAGACCCTGATATATATATATATATATATATATATATATATATATATATATATATATATACTGCTCAGTACCGCCGAGTTCTTGTTTGTGTCGGACGAGTGCTCTGATAAACATTGTAAAAGATGCAATAAAATTCCACAATTTTATTTAAAGTGTATCAAATGCAATGCAGTTTTCATCCCGGATGGAAAACAAATTAAATACATTAAATTTATTGACGATAAGCAGTTGGATTGCTGTGATGGTGATAGCGCAGCTCAACCTGTTGATAACGGTATTATTGGCAATTACATAACTTCAATAAAATTGTATGAATTAGAAATAAAATTTTTAAAAGAGTTAATGTTGAAAAACAAACTGATCATTAATCAGGACATAACAATTCATGCACTTCAAAACCAAATTTAATTTTAAATAAGTTACATTTTGATGATAGTAATAAGTTAATACTACGAAGTTTACTCCAGTATCAAGTATGAATGGCAAGGATGCAAAAAAATAGGGTGGCCAAACCTAGTGGGAAAAACCGATGTTGATGTTAAGTCCTCTAATGGAATTATCATTGACAATAATTTATCTTTAGTAACACTGATAGTAAGTGCGCTCCTAGTAATAATACGGCAACTTACGCTAGTGTTGTGCAGAATGTCTCAGATAAAGCAGATGGTAGGTCAGCTGAATGGAAAACGGTGCATAAAAACTGAAAAATAAGAAACTGAATCCTCCGTGGTTGGCATTAATTGATGAAGATCCTGCGCAATAAACCCGCTTTGATCGCATCTACATGTGTATAAATTGGATCCGTCTACAAGTGAAACCAATATTTTAAATTATCTTCAACCATCTTTTCATTTTTAAAAAGCGATGTCAGCTCAGTATTGACCGAGTACGGCTTCGTCTTAGGTGTCCGTTAATGCAACATCTTGTTAGCGCTTAGTGCCTGCGCCAATTTGGCCTAAGTCCATACACTTTTGCTCACGCGAATCAACTTTCGTTCGCGCCCTTTAATGCACCTTTGTTCGGTTCCTACAACTTCAAAGGTAAAGTTTGTTTATTTTATAATAATCCTAAGCTCTGTATTTAAAGCCATCTATTGATACTTTTATTATTGTATAAATTTGATATTATTCTTTAATAAATTGGTTGTAATTAACTGATCTTGAACGGTCTACAAATTGGAAATGGATAGTGAAATTTTTCTTACTTAATTTCCTTTAGATTGTAAGCTATCTTGTTAAATTATTTATGACACTTACTTTTTTGATGTTTTAAGTTTCGGAATTTACCAGTTTCTTCGGAAACTGCTTGATGTGTGCCATATTAGAGGTTTCCGCTTCCTCGTTGGTTTGTTTTAGGTAAATTATCATATTCAATGCCTCTGTCACAAATCTTGGAAAATTAATCAGAATTGGACACTTGGTTTATTTAAGTTGTTTAATATCACTGTTTAATTTTACCGCTTTAGCTAGTGCAAATAGTTATGGTTACACCGATTCCCATTGAATCCAGTTACGTTGTAGGCGTAACAGCCTTTATGAATGTATCACCTACCATAGGACCCATATTAATACTCTTGTATTACGTTACCTGTGTGATTGACCATCCATTATCTGAAAAAGTTATCTGAATTCAGATAACTTTTTCAATGGCCCAAAAACGCTGACGTCCAGGAGCTCACATGAGTAGAAGTCTGCAGTGGTAAAGTTAAATTGCTGAATGTTTGATTTCTGTCTAAATTGCCTAAAAAAATTAATATAATTGGATCATTATTACTAGATCGATAAAATTTATCAAAATATCCAAAAAACTTACAAAAAAGGACACTATGTATCTATCCAGTGCTCCTAGATTGTCCAAAAGTTTCGGGTGTCGCCCTGCTAATTAAGCGTGGATTCATTCTTACCATTTTGCAAATTAAGATAAGTGGAATAAATTGCTCCAATGCATTAACACAAATTATTAAAGTTCACGTTTATGCTCTTTCAGAAGATGTGTCCCTACCCACTTTATTTTTATTCGTGGAAGCAATGATTTCTTTGTTTCACTAACTTGGTTAACCGTTTTGTTTGCTTCTTCACTTTTAAATGCGATTCTCCAAAATTCGGTTAGATTTATCCCGCAAAATACCCGATTTAAAAATTTACCAGCTGTTTTTCTAGTTCTGCATTAATGGTTAGTTTGAAACGTCCGAAAGTTGACCAATGTTCATGTTCACTAAGAAAAGTATTTCGTATGTGCTAGAAGCCTCACGTAATGACGTTTTTTATATCGATTATAGCTCCGATGAATTCTTCATTTGACTTGCCTTCCGCTGGTAATTTGAAACTTTACTGAAAGCGAAAGAAACGTGCTTTTCCGTAAATAACATGTAGTGTACCTCCAGGTAACCCGCCGGTAGATAAAACTACCATTCATGTTTATTACAGGTTAGGTACTAATAGATTTCATATTAAATGAAATATAACTGTATGAATCACGCGTAAAATAGATATTCTGTGACACAATCTTAAATCGCAAATACGTAGAACGTCAAGGTTTGCCCGTATTTTCTCTACTATTACATACTATGTAATGCACGTCACTCATACTCACAGTAAATATGGGAGACTCCGGTATAGAAACCTTCTTGCGCGATATTAAAAAAAATTGAGTCAACCGACTCGTAAACTTCACCACATTCGATTATTTGAGTCGATTCAATAAAAAGCGAGTAAAAGAAAAATAATATAGTCTTATTCAATTTTAATTACAAGTGGAGTCTTCTTAGACACAAATGTTTATTGCAAAAAGAATTACTTCCTACCAGGTTCGAACCAGTTTCTATATTAACCGAAAAGCAATAACCTTTAGATACAAAGGCAAAAACCAACTGAGTTATTAATCTGTTAACCAAATTATTGTATATTCCAAATTAACAGATTGTTAAGAACTAGTGCATTTTATTTTCATTCATTCAAATTGTACGTAATTTTGTATCAATTTCTCCACCAATAAGTATTTCACAAGTATCAGTGAATCTGGCTTGTCCGATCACTTAGGACAGAATGTAGTGTTAAATGATTTTGAAACTCATTGTACAAATACTTGCGTTGCCGTAACCCAACGTCCGCTAACTATGATGGGGTTTAACTTATTTTTAACATGTTATCAGAGTGCGATTGGGACAGTGTCATTGAACATAATAATGGAAATGATTGCAATGGTCGCTTCTCGAATTTTCTAAATTTTGTGTCTAGTTGTTACTTGTATTGCTTTCCTGAAGTCAAACGGATAAGGAAAGATAGCTTATCTGATAGGGAATGGTTTACTAATAAACTGCGTAAAATAAGAAATAATTTACAATTAATCTGCGAGTTATACGTCATTTACCGCACAGACAATCTTTATAAAATCAGAAAATCTCTTCGTGCAATTTACGCTAAAGAGATTAAACTAGCCAAAATTGAAGCTAATGATAGATTCATTAATAATGCTGGAAATCCGATCAGCGCAATGTGGTCGATAATAAATTCGCAAAGAAATTTGCAGATCGAACCGCATTGCGACCTACCGGCTAACCAGTTTAATATGTATTTTGCCAATGTCATAGCTGACATAATGTCTAATCTCCCCAGTACGGATGCTGATCCTATCAGTCATAGCACATTTAATGTTTCTACTTCTATGACTTTTGAATTTTACAGTATTTCACAAATTGAAGTACGCGATGTAATAACTAACTTAAAAAACAGTAATTTGAAAGATATTTACGGGCTTAGTGCTACGTTAATTGTTAAACCGCTAACATATTTGATCAACATTAATTAATTAATCAGCATTAGTGTTACCGTACTTCAAAAGGGAATCACAAAACGAATTAGGTAGTTATATACCTATCACTATATTACCGGCGTTTAGTAAAATAGTTGAGAAAATTATCTATAACCAAATATTTAATTTCTTTGAAACTAATAATCTTTTCTATCGTCAGCAGTATGGTTTTCGGAAGGGAAGGAGTACATCGGATGCAATTATAATGTTTATTAATGATGCATTGGAATGCTTTGAGAGGGACATCACATGGTTGCTGCCTTTATTGACCTTTCCAAAGCATTCGATTGCGTCTCACACGAAACACTGCTTCGTAAGCTAAAATTAGTGTATAATTTTGGGGATAAGAGTGCGGCGTTGATAGCTTCCTACTTGAGGGGAAGATATCAACACGTACTTTGGAACAACGTTTTATCTGGTATTCTTCCCATACAATACGGGGTACCTCAAGGTTCAATTCTTGGCCCAATTCTATTTTTAATTTATATTAATGACTTACCCGAGTCGATTTCTTCTAACATATCCTGCATCCTTTATGCAGATGATGCAACTCTGATTGCAACTAGCTCTGATATTAATATTGCGTTTTACAATGCTCGGGAGAGTGTTAATTCTGTTAACGAGTGGTGTATTAATAATAAATTGAAATTGAATGACGCTAAGACAACCTTTGTGCCGTTATCCCTATCGAAAATAAATACTAATATAGTATTTGGTGATGGTACATCACTTCTGGGATGCTTTATCGATAATAAATTAAATTTTGAGTCACACTGTAGTAATGTTTCGAAAAGATTAACAAATCAATCTTCCTATTAAGAAGAGTTCAAAACAACACTTCGACAAGAGTTTTACGTACAGCTTACTTTGCTTTAATTCAAAGTACTCTGTCTTATGCAATTTTAGTTTGGGGACACAGTGCTTCATGGCAAAGCATTTTCCGCCTTCAACGGAAAGCTGTTAGAATTATGGCTAATCTTCAATTTAGGGAGGATTGTCGAAAGGGCTTTATTGAATTAAGAATTTTAACTTTTCCCTGTCTATTTATTTTAGAATCTCTCTGTTATGCTAAAACACATTACGCAAGCTAAGCACCAATTTGATGTACATAACCACGATACTAGACAAAGGAAAATGTTCGTTTATCACTGTGCAGATTAGCTAAAAGTCAAAATAGACCTGTCTACCTATCGCACTCCTTATATAATCGACTTCCTAGTCACACTAAATGTTTACCTTGCTCTGAATTTAAAACTAAAATTAAAGAGTTTTCAATTTTAATGCATTTTACTCTTTGGATGAATTTTTTGCTAAATGTAAGTTTATACTGTAGGTCGAGTGTACTGTGTTTGCAAGTTATTGTAATAGTATGTGTTATTCTTGTATTAAGTGTTACTAAACCCGACGAGTGTAAGTGTACCAACATGTTCCCCAATAAATATTTATTATTATTATTATTATATATATATATATATATAGATATTCTGTGACACAATCTTAAATCGCAAATACATAGAACGTACAGAAACCTTCTTGCCCAATATTAAAAAATTGAGTCAACTGACTCGTAAACCTCACCACATTCGATTATTTGCGTCGATTCAATAAAAAGCGAGTAAATGAAAACTAATATATAGTCTTATTCAATTTTAATTACAACTGGAGTCATCTTAGACACAAATGTTTATTGCAAAAGAATTACTACCTACCAGGTTCGAACCAGTTTCTATATTAACCGAAACGCAATAACCTTTAGATACAAAGGCAAAACCAACTGAGTTATTAATCTGTTAACCAAATTATTGTATATTCCAAATTAACAGATTGTTAAGAACTAGTGCATTTTATTTTCATTCATTCAAATTGTACGTAATTTTGTATCACTTTGTGACGCCTGCACTAATCTGCACATATCTGTATTGGGGTCCTAAACATTTAGGACCCAAACAAATATTTTGAGTTATTCCGGCTGAAATAGAAATCAAATCAACTACTCTGCCTTCTTATTCCCAACAGAAGCTTTTACAAAATGCATGTGCCGCATTTGAATACAATTTCTTTTCAGTACTTCGGGTTATCGCGGTTGAAAGAAAATCAGATTTACTCCTGTTACTCCTTACTCCGCATATCCGCAACATCATCAAAACCACTGACGCCTTAAACATCACGCACACTGCGCCGCACCTGCACACGCATCAGCACACGCACAAGCACACGCACACGCACACGCACACGCAACGCACACGCTACACACACACACGCACGACAGCACAAGCACAAGCACACGCTCACGCACACGCACACGCACACGCACACCACACCCACACCCACACCCACACCCACACGCCACACCCACACCCAGAGCTACACCCACACCCACACCACACACCCACACCCACACATCACCACACACTCACAGACACACAGACACAACACACAGTACATACACCCCTGTTACTCCTTATCGCATATCCGCAACATCATCAAAATCACTGATGCCTAAACACACACGCACACGCACACGCCCACCCGCACACGCACACGCACAAGCACAAGCACAAGCACACGCACACGCACACACACGCACACGCAATACGCACACATGCATATCGCAAACACAGCACACGCACACGCACACGCACACGCACACGCACACAGCACAGCACCACGCGCACGCGCACGCGACGCGCAGGCGCACGCGCACCGCTCGCAGCGCACTCAACGCACACGTACACGCACAGCCACACGCACACGCACACGCACACGCACACGGGCACCCACACGCACACCACGACACACCGACACCGACACCCACACACCCACACCACCACACCACAGCCCACACCCTCCCACACCACAACACACACACACGACACAGACACACAGACACAGACACACACAGACACAGACAGACACACACACACAGCCACACACCCACACCCACACCACGCACACGCACACGCACACGCACACACCACACCACGCCCACCCACACCCACACCACACACACACACACACGCACACAACACCCACACACGACCCACACCACACCCACCGCACACCCAAACGCACCCGCCTGCATCGCACACCACACCACACCCACACCAACACCAACACCACACCCACCCCACACCACACCACACCACACACCCCACACCCACACCACACCCACACCACACACACCCACACGCACACGACACGCGCACAAGCACACTCACACCACATCGCACCCAACACCACCGCACGCCGCACACGCACACGCCACGCATACGCACACGCACACAACACAAACACAAACACACAACACAAACACAAACTCAAACACAAACACAAACACAAACACAAACACAAACACAAACACAAACACAAACACAAACACAAACACAAACACAAACACAAACACAAACACAAACACAAACACAAACACAAACACAAACACGCAGCACACGCGCACACGCCACACGCGCACACGCACACGCTCACACACGCACACGCTCACACGCTCACACGCGCACACGCGCAACGCACGCGCACGCACACGCCACACACGCACACACACACACGCACACACGCACACGCACACACGCACACACGACACACGCACACACGCACACGCACTCACGCACACACGCACACGCGCACACGCGCACACGCACACGCACGCACGCATGCACGCACGCACTACGCACACGCACACACACACACAATGGCGTTAAATTTTATTTCAAGGGCGTAAAATGGCGCCCAACTGGCGCCTAATTACTGCATACAAGAAAATTTACTTATGCAGCAGTTCATGGTTGTGAAATTAGCCGTGACAATGTGTAAAATAGATCTGTTATTTTTACACATCTATTAGCCGAAAAAACTAAGCAAGGTTTTTTTTTTATTAGAAGTAGTCTCGAATGTGTAAGCACAAGTTAAAATATTTTACAGAATTCAATATGGACTCTTGTTAATATTGACAATACGTAAAATTGTTACGTATAAGATACATGTAAGGTATATGTATTATACTTATCTGTAACGCAGCATGTCATCAAGGTAGTCCACACGTGTTTGAATTCTTCTAACTTTTACCTTTAATATTTGGGTATACCGTAACATTACTAGTCCCGATATCTGAATTTCTTAAATTAATTTATTATTTTATTTTGTGCCTTTTAATATATAGGACGAGGCTGGTTATGTGTCCGTAGTAAGTTACGTGCACAATCAATATCTTTATAGTCAAGCACAATATGCAAATTAGTTTTGCACCTATTGACAATTACCTCATCTGTTTTCTCATTTTTGTGTACCACAAATATGCGAATGTTATTAATCCTGGACTATGGTTGTCAAGCTTCGTTTACGTCTTCCAGTTTATGTCCGTGTGCTGCACCTTTTAATTCAACACCTGCATCTGTTATTTAAATTACTGTGTAACTGCAAAAATCACAAACGATATTTCAATTTTCAGTTTCTTCAGTAATGCTTCGGATAAGCTATTCTTCCCTATCATCTACTTTATTTCCACCAAGTCCTTTTTCCGAACAATACCTACTGTTATTGATGGTCGCCTTTGCCACAGTTTGATTTGCGCCGTTTTACCGCATTAGTGGTATTACAGTGAAATATACACTTTCTGAAGATATAAACTTATAAATACATTTTAATCGAATACGATATTGACAAATATAAATACAAGCAAGTGTAGTAGTAACGTAAAATTAAAGTTTTCTAATATTCAAGAAGACGCCATCCTTTTCTTGAAGAATAAATGCTTTGGGATCGTATATTAAGGGATTATTGGTTTTTGAATTCAAAGAAAATTCGAATTTCGTTAATAAAACTGTTAGCGTCATCTTCATAATGATTTTTGCAAGCCTTAAACCTAAATTATTGCTTTAATTTAAAAATTATTTAAAATGTCGAAATATTTACCAAGGCAACGTCTTGGTCCATTCCCAAATGGAAGCCAACTCATTGGATTACGTTGACTTTTAGCTTCATTTGAAAATCTTTCTGGGTCAAATATGTGAGGATTCGGATAATATTCAGGGTCCCAATGAATAGCTCTTGCTGGTAGGTAAACTTGACATCCTTTTTCTATAACTAAGTTGGAATCAGGTACTTTAAACTGCTTGGTACATTCACGGGTAATTACAGTCATTAATGGGTATTTTCTTAGAGTTTCTAAAAAATATTGTCATTCGGACGTTTTCTTAAAGTGTAAATTACCATAAATGCATTTATCTAAGAGAGGTAATTTGGACATAGTGTCGAAGGTGGGATTATTACTGCAATTATCAAGCATCGCGTTAATTTCTACTCTGAGATTTTCTTGAAGTTCTTTATTGCAGCTCAATTCATACAAACAAAATGTCAATGTGTTACTAGTTGTATCATAACCAGCTAATAAAAGAACGTTTAGATTAGCAATTATTTCGTTTCTTGTCATATTGGTAGTGTTTGACGCGTTTTCAACCGTTCCATCACTTTCATATTGCATTAATGTGTCTATTACGGCTTGAGCATGATTTGGGTTTTCCTTTCGAAACTTGATTATTTCGTTAACAAACCCAATAAAAAAATTTGTAACCTCGGTTTTAAACACTTTAACTGAGAAGTATTTTAAGATTTGTGGCGATGTTATAAGAAAACGTATTAATGAATCTATAGTAGAAACACTGAAAAAATTCTTTATCTGATATTCTATTTCAGATTTTTCATTATTCATACAGTCAACTTCAATACCCAAAACGTACAATGCAATTATATCGATAGTAAACCTATCGAGCACTTCTTTTACATCAAACGGTTTCTGTTTTGTTACATAATCATCTAATAGTGCTACAAGATCGGTCGATTTCTTCATCCACGACGTAAACGATTTAATGAGTTTATTTCGTGTAAACCCAGGTACCACGTTCTTACGTATTTTTCTCCACCTATCTCCTTTCAGCATTAACACATTAGCACTTAATGGATCACTTTCGTCATTAACGCAAGAAAATGCTCTATCAATGAAGCATTCTGATTTTTCTATTAAAATTTGTTTAATTAAGTTTAAATCTACCGGTATAAAAACAGGTGTAAAAAAATTATAATACCCTCCAAACTTTCTTGATTTAGATTTAATATCTGTATAAAGCTTCGTTACATCAAAACCAAACGGTATTTTTTGAAAAACAGTATCTTTTACGTTACCAAATGGAAATGCTGGTTTCCATGTAAACACTTCTCTTTTTTTCCAATAATTATAGATTTCACAAATTTTTATGAATGCTGTAATAAATATTGACAAAGTAAATATAACACAAATTGTAAAAATCCACATTTTTTTTACAAATATTTAAAAATGAATATGACTGGGTATGGTCTTTATAGTACTACCCCATAATAAATACACATATCTGTAAGAGAAATATGTTTATAGCAGAAAATTGATTAATAGCTATTTATATAACAAGTCGCCCAATAAGCGTGCTTTGCTATAGATGTCAAGACTAACACGTGCGTATCGTTTGATCAAACACATCATCGACGGAAATTTTGCACTGTAAGACACGCAAGTGCAAAGTTAAATTGCGTTCCCAACATGCTGTCTTTTTCTAATGGAACCCCTGCTCCCCACCACCCACAAGCTTCTGAATTGTAGACTAACGACATCGTTGCAGATTTCTCGACTGCACGAGTCATGACGAAACTGATTGTCATTGTCGGGTCGGCGCCATCCGTCTACATACTCATAGATAAATAAAAACCTTACATACTATAAACGGTATTGTTTCCCTAGCTATTATTATTCTTTGAAATAATATTTTTATTTCCAATATATGAAAATAAATTGATACCAAATAAATAGCTACCTGTGTATACGATGATTATTTATAAATGTACCGGGTGTCCCAAATTGCACCTTTGCTACTTTTTTATAAAACTTAAGATGGCGTAATCGGATTTTTGTAACTGTTTTAGTTTGGGAGATACAGGGCGATTTAGAAAAGTGTGTCGTTTTGGACCCCCTCGATATCTCGGTTATCTTTAAAGATATCAAAAAGATTTAAACGCTATCTTATACATTTTTTTACGCCAAGTTCAGTGGCGTGCTTAATTTTTTTTTCGGGGGTACCGTTTTTAAGATATGGGCCAAACTTATAATTTTTCTAATGGGACACCTTGTATCTTTTAAGCTCAATAAATCCCATTTTTTTCTCATTTCAGTGATCACTTGCCACTTTTCATTTTTTTAAACATATTTTTTTAAACATTTTAAAATATAACGACATATGATTCTTAATCGGAACACCCTATATATATTTTAAGTTTATTAAATTGTATTGCAATTCTATAAAAGTCATCTATTGATTCAGCACTTGCTATATTTAATAATTATTAATGTATTGACTTTTATTTCTGTTTAATTATTAGGTATTAGCATTGATTAATAAGTAATAAGCAAGAACTTTACCACCAAAAACGTTGTTGAAGGTTCGATGGTTAATAAAACTGTATCTGTAAAGACTTTTATAAACATGCAATTATTTAACAGAAAAAACACTCCATGGTCATATAATGAGAAACAGGTAGCATTATCTCTATATTATAAATCACCAGGGTGTTATAAATATATGCGGAATAAATTAGGTTTTCTTTTACCATCTGAAAGAACAATTCAATCGTGATTAAAAATTTCCAATTTAGTAACCGGCGTCGCAACAAATCTTACACAAAAGTTGATGACAAAAGTAAAAACAATGAATGACGACGAGAAGCAATGCGTGGTTATGTTTGATGAAATTGCTCTAAAAAGAAAATTAGAGTTCAATAAATTTCAGGATATCGTTGAAGGTTACGAAGATCTTGGTCATTTAGGGCTAATACCGCTATGGTAGTATATCTGAGAGGGTTATTACACAATTGGAAAATCCCCTTTTGTTATTACATTACCAGAGAATGATATTAGGTTGGCTATCTCTAAACTAAAAAATAAACCAACAGCTGGTTTTGATCAAGTTCCGAGTTATCTTATCAAGGATTGCTCAGACATACTTATGCAACCACTATTAGCAATCTTTAATCTATGCTTAAAAACGGCAACGTTTTATAATCTAAATAAAGTTGTTGTGGTGAAGTAGGTTTAAGAAAATTTAAATGGCCAGTATAATAACAATAAACATAATAATAATAATAACAAAGTGGTGATGTAATTTGTACATTGAATAAACGCCAAATGTAATCTCTAAATACAAATTTTTAACAAATTGAATTACTAACCTTTCACCACTAATTATATGCCGTCCCGTCCACAATCGGTTGATTAAATATAGGGAGGGTTCTACTATATTGCCTTGTTAACACACCTGAAATGCGGCTTGTTAACACCTGCTTAATTATTTTCCTTTCTCTAATTAATAAAAAAAAACAATGTAAAAAATTAAAAAAATATATAATTAAATGCCTTCTCGAGCGCATGTTATCTTTGTCCAGAAATAACAAAACCTCAGTATAATGATTTTCTTATAGACAGCTTCCAGTGTTTAATTATGGATGCGGAACGGTCAACCAGTATGAAAGCGTTTCTACATCTTCCTTGCGTATTCTTGTAACAACGCGATCAATTATGTGTTTGAAGGGATTTTCGATCCACTAAACTTATTGTATTCTTGATGTTTTATTGTATTAAAATTGCATTTTAAGATGAAATTATTTGAATGAAGAGAAACTTGTGTAAATAAGTAACTTAAGAGCCATTTAAAATATAAATATAAGTATGAGTAAGTAAGTAAGCAAATAAGTGCCTTAAGTGAGTATAAGGGAATAATATAAGTACTATAGTGATTGTACGTAAGTGTACGTAAATGCCGGGAGTGTACGTAAGTGCCTGGAAAGAGCAAATGCTTAAGCTTTAAAATATAAGGAATTGAAAAATAACTTACCACCAAAATTCTGATGGCACCAAATATAAAAATTAAGTAAAAACCATTATAACAATGTCTTCTGCTTTAACATTCAACAGCAAGTGAAGTAAAAAAATAGAGGCTTTCAGAAACGCTTCTGTAAGTGCCCCCCTCAAGAAGTGGTCACGCATTGCGCGAAATACAATGATCGGAGTCCAATTTTTAAAAGAAAGGGAACTATAACTATTTATATAATATTACACCCAAAATATATGTTCTATGAAATGCAATTTAAGTTGCCTTTCTCAATTTTACATGTAAATAATTAAAAACTCCTCTAATTTTACGCCAAATATATTAATGATCTTAGATTAACGTATTTTTTAATACAACCACAAAAAAAGGTTGTTACAGTTTCCTGATAATTGGAAAATCACGAAAATCTGTCCTGTACTAAAATCTAAGGATCCCGCTGATATACGCAATTATCGACCGGTTGCAATTCTTTCCAATTTTTCTAAATTATTTGAACTGATTCTGTATAGTCACATTTACAGATCTGTAGAACCATACATATCACCATATCAGCATGGTTTT
The DNA here is from genome assembly GCA_036346205.1 of Vesta saturnalis. Taxonomy (NCBI): domain Eukaryota; kingdom Metazoa; phylum Arthropoda; class Insecta; order Coleoptera; family Lampyridae; genus Vesta; species Vesta saturnalis. Next base: position 1,928,470 of record JARFJB010000551.1, on the reverse strand, counting down.
GTTAGAAAACGTACCACCTGCACAAACCTTTGTTCTATCTCTCAATTTATCGCAGCAAATCTAGACATTCAAAAGCAGGTAGATGTGATTTATACTGACTTATCTAAAGCTTTCGATTGTATTGATCACGATCTATTATTGGCTAAGTTAGAAAGTTACGGTTTCAGTAGATTATTGGTTGGCTTTTTTAAATCTTACCTAGGTAATCGGAATCAAATAGTAGTATACAATGGTTATACATCACCTCCATATGTAGCAAAGTCCGGCGTACCGCAAGGTTCACATTTAGGTCCTTTGCTTTTCGTATTATTTATAAATGACCTTGCTGAAAAACTTGATTGTAAAACTTTAATGTTTGCCGATGACGTAAAAATTTTTGCATCTGTCACTAATCTGAAGGACTGCGTTGCGTTGCAGCTTAATCTTTCAGCTCTTTCTAATTGGTGCAGTTATAATAGGCTTAAACTTAATATTAGTAAATGTAGAGTTTTATCGTTTTCTAGAAAGCGCAATCCTATACATTTTGTATATGAAATTAATTCTATGACAGTCGACCGTTGTGCAGGTATGAAAGACCTGGGTGTACATTTTGATATCGAATTATCTTTTAATCAGCACATGATGGACATCGTTTCATCAGCCAACAAATTATTAGGGTTCGTAATACGCCAATCTAAACAATTTACGAGTATCCGTACGATTAAGATATTGTTTTATGCCTTTGTGAGGTCTAGGCTTGAATATTGTGCATTAGTGTGGTCACCTCGTTATGGCTGCTACAAAGCTTTAATTGAGAATATTCAACGCAAATTCCTGAAGTATTTGTGCTTTAAGATGTTTAATGCTTATCCTGAGAAAGGTTGTTCAAATACAATGTTGCTTAACACCTTTGATATGCAGTCTTTAGAGACTAGAAGGAATATCATAACTTTGTCATTTTTATACAAAATGATACATAATTATATTGATTGTGCTTCTATTCTTGCCAACATTTGTTTTCATATTCCTAGGTTAGAAACAAGACAAAGATGTACATTTCATGTCCCTTTTGCCAAATCTAATTTACTTTTAAAGTCACCAGTGGTTAAAATGTGTCAATTGTACAATGAGATATGTTCTAATTGTGACATATATTGCTCTCCATTAACTTCTACAATTGACTGTCATGTTAACTACAGTAATAGGGCTTAAGGGTGTTCAAGGGACTGTCCTATTGTCAACTATGTGTCCTTCTTGTAAATCATTTTTGTTTTTAGTGTTTACAGTCACTTAACTCTGTGGGCATTATTGTTATTATTGTTATCATTATAATTATTATATATTATTATTATTATCATTGGTAGTACACATAATTAGTTACTACTCACGTTGATGGATTGATTATATATTTATATAAATCTTTCTATATGTGTAATATTATATAGTTTGCTCTGTAATTGGCTTTTGCTGTTGGGCAATAAAGGTTATTATTATTATTATTATTATTATTATTATTATTATTATTATTATTATATCTTCGGGACCAATCAAGGCGGATAATTTAAAAGATATAATTGTTACTGTTATTCAAAAATTATTAGATATGTATTTAAAACCTGTGGTTCTCATTTGCGACCAAGGAGCGAATAACAGAAGTGCTTTGACAAAATTAGGCGCTTCAAGTGAAAACCCTGTAATATACATAAACAATACAAAACTTTTTACATGTTTTGACACCCCGCACTTACTGAAAAGTCTAAGAAATAATTTCATCAATTCAAAATTAAATTTCGTGGTTAACGGCAACGCAGTATCTTGGAGCGACGTGTTGAAGACTTATGAAATTGATAGGAGTAGTACAAACTCTAGAGCCTTGAGCAAAATAACTCCAATTCACATAAATCCAAACACCTTTCAAAAAATGCGAGTAAAACTTGCTGCGCAAATTTTTAGCCACACCATGTCTTCTACAATAAGAACTGTTTCAAAACTACGTCAGTTCGACAGTTCAACGTGCGAAAATACTGGGAATTTTAATGAAGAAATTAATAATATATTTGATTCCCTTAATAGCAGAACATTAGAAGAGCCTAATCCTCATCGAAGACCCTTGTCCATATATAGAAATACTTCACTAAATAATTTGGAAAACGGGTTAAAGTACTTTAGTAATATTCGCGTGTATAGTGATGGAAAAATGCGTAATAACATTTATTGCATAGATGGCTTTAAGTGCACTATTCGATCAATATTACTATTGTGGAATGATTTACAAAAAGGAGGAGTGAAGTATCTAATAACAGGGCATATTAATCAGGATGCGTTAGAAATTTTTTTCGCAGTAGTTCGCAGCAGAGGCGGTCAATTTAGAATATCTATGCAACAAAATATGTTCATAAGATTACAAACGGGAGCTGATTCTGCAAATTGCGAAATAGATGAAACCGAAACTTTTGAATTGGATAACCAACCGTTGGAATCGGATGTCGAATTACCAAATAGTACTTCAAACACACATCGACATATTATGGAAGTGAGTGCTAGTGACGGTGGCAATGATAATGAATCTATCATACAAACACAATCAGTTAGTCCTACGAATTTGGAATCTTATAGTATTGTGTATCTAGCTGGTTATTTAGTATTCAAGCTGCTTAACAAATATAATTGCACGTTGTGTAGTGAAAGAGTAGTGAAGTGCGAAGAAAGTTTGCTTTCTGAAAACGAACTATTGTTATTGTGCAAAGATTATGGAACGGAGCAACTATCCCATTTAAAAAGACCATCCGACTCTTTTGTAGAATTTGTATCTAAATTATTGGTATCGTTTAATTTCTTTTTTGAGAAAAACAAGTCCAGCAAATGTATTGCCAAAAATACTTATATATTTTTAAAAACAAAATTCGCGTAGGATTTTGACAGTTTTTGCACAGAACATATAATATGACAGCATACATCGACTCATAAAAATTAAAATTTATGCAACATTAAAAAATGACTCTGAGAAATTCATTTCCCAGAAATTAAATATTAATCATTGTAATTCCCATAAACAGCATAGAAAACTACGTGTATTGTCTTCAACCACACCTAATAACAATTTCTAATTTTTTTTCAAATCCTATTTTCTTGTATGTATTCAAAAACCAAATGTATTTTGAAACTTCAACAGAACAAAGATAAGTTATATCCGAGCATTGAGTTTTTTTTATCGAAGTTTTAAAAATTAATAATCTATTTCATTACTGTCTCTTAATTTGTTCTTGAGGAAGAAGAACAGATGCTTTAAAGTTCTTGCCCAAAATAATTACACATTTTTCAAAACAAATTTTGAAATAAAATTTAATATAAGTGATATAAGTTTGAGCCGCTTGTAACGGTATAAACGGGTGGTAGAACGGGATTACAGATAAAATTGGCCTTTTTGCCTCGACTAGCCAGCGTATGGGTGTAGGTCAGATGTTGAAAAATTTTGCACAACCAGAATAGTAAATCGTACCTAAGTCAAAATAGGGCATGAAGACAAAATCGGTTCGGTTAAGGGCGCCAGAATGTTTGGTAGTCAAAATAAGGGTCGTCGTGCCAAAATTACGAGTACATAGCGTGTCTAAACATACAAAAAACATACGCTTACCTATCCGCAATCAATCCCAGGTGTGCTGGACAGCAACTCAGCAAACCACCTGAAATAGGGCTTCAAAAGCACTACACGCTTGTCAAATAAAAGCGTGATAAACACTCAATAAAGTTACGTTAATACACCTCAGTGTAAGTAATTAGGCATTCAATAATAATCAAAACAAAACAAAAAAATAAGCTATAGAAATGCACTCTAAATGAATTAATACTCAACTAAAAAATCAAATAAAACACTAAATATTATTAACGCTATTACTCAATAAAACGTTACGTTAAAATTTACGCTTCTAAACTTGCAAAAAAAACTTTTATGTAACACAAAAGGGTTTCCACAGTATTAAAACAAATTTATAAAACCTAACAAAGCTATAATAAAATAATAAAAAAAGGATAAATATAAACATACGATAATGCGTATAAACAAAAAAAAATACAAAGGCTTAAAAGGCGACAGGATGTCTGATCAGAATGCTGCTTAACGCCGTGCTAACTGATTTTAACCTATATTTATATATATATATATATATATATATATATATATATATATATATATATATATATATATATATATCGTGGATTATGTACCCACACTACAATAGGGTCAATTGCCCTTTAATACTAAAATAAATAACAAAGGGTAAAGGCGGAGCGTCAGAACTATAATTAATTACACTGAATAAAGGTAAAACAACAACTTAATTTATCAAAAAAAATACGACACCGCTTTCAAACCTTCGTTAACACAAAAAAAAATAATTCGAAACACACAAAAATCTTGAAATATTCAATAAAAAAAACAATATTATGTTACCTTAAGGTCTAGAATTACACCTCTCCTGTGTTACAACAATTGAAAGAAAGGTGGTCGGTTACTGCTATAACGGAAATGAAATCTCCCTGCTCTGGCAAATGATGAATAAAATGTTGACTATTGTTCTTTTATATACAAACGATTTCTTGATTTAAACTCGTTAAAATGTTACTGCATAAATTAAAAACTTCTTTTAAAATACTAATTTGAGCACTCAATTTGCTTGTTGACTTTAATCTTTTAAATATTTTTATTCACATTAACAATCCAAAAGGTTAATAACTTGATTTAAATAACGATAATTTTAATATATTGCGAAAGGTTCTTTATCCATAAACACGCTTTGTACGGTAAATAAGCGGCACTGTAAGAACGTTGATTTTAAATAAATCCGCAAAAGCGAAAAAAAACCAAAGAGGTCACTGAAGCACTAATACAACACGACAATGTCCTCTAGGTAACTTTACGTAAAATCGAAATCGGCACTAGGTATAATCCTTTGGTGATGAACAGTTTTAATAAAATCCCTTTACAGGTCTTCTTCAGAAGTAGCTAAACTACCCTTACTACACAAAAAGTACGTTCGTTAAACACCACAAGGTCCAATACATCAACGTTCTAAACCACCCCTTAAAGCGTAACAATAAACGTCACCGTAATACTACTCGAGAGCGCAGTCAATTTCAGACTCATCCAAATTATTACCAAAAATCCATCTTTGATTTTGAATCCCATTACTCACAAAAAAATCTTATCTAATTTAATTCCACCAATTAAAAAAACGGAAGGGGAAGATTTGATACCCCAAACACATAAATTTCGTTTCCGTCCGTAAGGACTCGGTAATTTTCAAAAGTTTAACGTCAGCAGATTTAACGTGCAAAATATCCCTATATTTTTATTTAAGTACAATCAGTCCCACATTCAACCTCTATGACTTAAAACCAACACACTCAATATTACACTGAACAACTATACTTAAGCATCTTTATGTCGCCAATATGACATCATACACATATAAACCTACACTATTTATTTAAATTACTTAATTTTTTAAGGAAATCAAACGAAATAAACGTTATTTACATTTATATACAACTATATACAGATAAACGTTACTCAAACTTCGATAAACGGGAATAATAAGGAAAAACAACCTAAATTACGGAATAATAATTTCACAAACAAAAAAACTAAAGCTCGCCACACACCTACCATCCCTAAAGGTCGCAACACACGTTAAACAAATTTACTATAAAACTCAATTTGACAACAAAAAAAAATGTATATACGGAATCTAACTAAGTGAATAGAACTACAAACAAAATTTCCCAATACGTATACAGGGTGTTCAAAATACCCTGACACGCTATCGTCAATAGGGTTTCTTAATTATAAATATGTATTTTTAACGCATAATTGAATACGATCAATGTTGGTAAGGAATAATAATGTAGGTATATATGTAATTTATGCTTTAAAAATTTTTAAATGATTATAAAAAAATTAAATTTCACACCTTTAAAAGAAATAAAAATGATTCTATCGACTTGTTTTCTTAACTGCTGTTATGCATGTAACCTGCTGACTCGTCAAACAGATCGAGCGTTGTCAATTAAATTTGTAAAACGAGTTATAAGCTAGTTTTAGAATGGTTTACGAAGGGAGCCACTTTCTTAGCATACAGTTTGTGGGCTGCGGGGTGCGTTGCGGTAATATACTAAGCAGGAAAGTAGTAGGAGACTAGGTACACTTTGAAGCGTTACCGTTGCGTATCTTCTCAACTTATTAATCAATGGTATTATTAGTGAAAAAAACGTAACAACAATAATTATACAGGTTATTATTATATGTATTTGTATTTTGTATATTAGATTTAAACAAATAAAATAATAAAATCATGTGTATCTTACTTGCCCTTTACATATATACATAAGCTAGGTTTTGCTGGTTGTTTATAATTTGGAGGTGTTGATCAATTCCTAAGAAAAAAATAGGTGGCTATGCCAATCGAAATAAAAGATAGTTAAATCTAGTATACCTATCATAGTGTATATGTCATTATTAAATAATTACATATTTATTATCTCTAACGTTTTATTAATTTATTTTGCTATGGCAGATAATCAACCCTTTGAATATTATGAAAAGTATGATATGCTTAAATGTTATATAGCATGTAATGAAAATTCAGAAGAGGTTTCCGAATTATATTGTAATCGGTAAGATTGTTATAAAGTAAATATTATAACACCAATATTAAAGAAGCATACTTTTAGATTTCCTGAGAGAAGGCACCCAAACAAGGCAATTTTTTTACGAATTACATATAATTTATTACATTTTGGTTCATTTATAAAACTCAGACAACATAAGTATAGTTTAAAAGAAAATCAAGAAAATGAGGAAATTAACGGTTCGGCACATGTATCCGTAAATTCTCGAACTCCCTGCAGGAAAATCGAAGGCAGTGTTGGGGTTTCAAAAACTAATGCACAGCGTATATTAAGACAACATAGTTTTGTTCCTTATAAAGATCATGTAGTCCAACAACTGCTTCCAGGCGATTTTGAACGCGGCATGAATTTCTACAACTGGTTCCTGCAAATGTGTCGCGAAAATGTTAATTTTGCAAGACAAGTAATTTGGTCTGATGAGGCGCACATAACAAGTGCAGGAATTTTTAATCGGCACAACTCAAGATATTGGTCAAAAGAAAACAATTACTTAATTTTTCAACAGCAACAACAAGGTCGTTTTGAGTTCTCTGTTGCGTGCTTTGTTCTTGGAACAAAAATAAGGTATCAGTTTTTTGACGGAGGTATGACATCTATTCGCTACCAGCAAATTTTAGAAAATATGTTGACCGAATTACTTGAAGACGTTCCACTAGCCCACAGAAATCAAGTTTATTTTCAGCAGGATGGGGCCCCCGCACATAATGCACATATTATTAGACCATTTCTAGATGAGCATTTTCCCAATCGGTGGATAGGCACACGTGGCCCTGTAAATTGGCCTCCAAGGTCACTGGACTTTATTTAAGGTTTGCCAAAATGTGTAGAAGAAAATGGGAACCATTTTGAAAAATTTAGAATATAGTGTTGTTTTTAATATTTAAGTTTTATAATTAAGTTTAAGTTGTTTAGTTTAATTTCGTTGTAAGATAATAAAGTTCCAAGAGTTGTAAGATAAATATGTTGTGTAAGTAAGTAGCTGTATTGATAAAATTAATTAAAAAATATATAGAATGTTTCAGTTAAGAACCATATGTCGTTATATTTTAAAATGTTTACGGTCAATATGGTTAATAAAGGAAAAGTGGCAAGTGATATATATATATATATATATATATATATATATATATATATATATATCACTGAAATGAGAAAACAAAATGGGATTTATTGAGCTTAAAAAATACTGGGTGTCCCATTTAAAAAATTATATGTTTGCCCCATATCTTAAAAACGGTACCCCCGAAAAAAAATTGAGCACGCCACTGAACTTGGCGTAAAAAAATGTATAAGATAGCGTTTAAATCTTTTTGATATCTTTAAAGATAACAGAGATATCGAGGGGGTCCAAAACGACACACTTTTCAAAATCGCCCTGTCTCCCAAGCTAAAACAGTTACAAAAAATCTGATTACGCCATCTTAGGTTTTATAAAAAAGTAGAAAAGGTTCACGACATCCGCAAGTTTCTATCTTTTATAACAACTGAGATACCCCGCAATTACAACGAATCTGGGACACCCGGTACCTACAATATAAAGCAAAAATATAAATTGCTAACAGTCAAATCGTACCACGAATATTTTTACGAAAAATATTTAAGGGGTAATTTTTAAAAACTATATGCAGGGCGTTATACAGTTGTGTTGCATTAGTAAAACCACATTCAAACAATGTTGTACGATGTGCAGGTATGGTAAAATTATTTACATATCTGATATTTTTAGAGTGAATTTAATTTCTACCAATTAATTTGCGGCGACTGTTCGTTATAACAATTCTATGTACATTTGGGACATGAAATTTCCACCTGTTTTTAAGGAGAGATGTTGGAGCCTGTTTCTGTTAATGTTTAGAAATGGGTAATAAACAGTTAAACAATATTCATAAATGGGAGAAATTAATACTTCACATAATTTTTTTCTAAACTTAAAATTAATTATTGACTTATTAGTAAATAATAATAACGTAACTTACATGATTACTAAAATTTAATTTACGATCTAAAACTAAACCTAAATTTTTTATTTTCTCCGCAAAAGGTAAGGAAACACTGTTTAAAATGATTTTCATGTTTCCTATTAATCATGAATATTTAGTTTTACCACAAAACAATAGCATTACTGTTTTATTATTATTTAATGTTAACTGGTGTTTATCACTAAATTTTACTACGGCTTCGATATCGCGATTAATTTTATTGGAAGCACTGGAATAGTCATTTGGATCGAAATTTAACATTAATTGAGAGTCATCAGCATACGCATGAAGTTCACATTATCTCACCGACTTATTCAAGTCAGATACATACATCAAGTATAAAATTGGTCCTAAGATTGACCCCTGTGGTACTCCGGATGGAACCATTATTGTAGAAGATATATCACTTCCGATACAGGCACTTTGAGTTTTATTGCTTAGAAAAGAACAAAATAGTTTCACTGCTATGTCATTTAAACCATAATATCGTAACTTGGCACATAACAATTTATGATTTACGACGTCGAACGCCTTCGAATAATCGAGCGAGATTCAGATTGCTGCCTTCCCACGATCAATGGAGTGAGCTATATTATCAGTTATATTGGTGAGAGCTGTAGCAGTACTATGATAATGTCTAAAACCTGATTGAAGTACCGGAAGTATGTTATTTAATGATAGATAATCTAATATGGTATATATTCACCGCCATAACAAATCACACTTATCATTGAATCATGACAAAATTCTAATTTTTCGGTGATGTTTTGCACTTTTATTTGGTGGTTCTCTACGTTTTTCACTTTCCCATTTTAAATGTCTGAATATGTTAATTCGTATGAACAAATGTAGAACATGTTGTTTGTAAGATACACACGATACAGGTGTCTCTGCTGAATACCAATCACAGCACCTTTCTAATGTCTTTTGGCAAAAAATGTTCTTCACAAATTACTTTATTTTTTAAGTCAACCACGTCCATTAACGCAATTGTGCTGTTACTATAATTCTTCCATTCTTCTGTTCGAAAGATGTCTTTGATTGGAAATTTAAAAAAACTCACATGTTTATTACCTCTTTGGTTTTTAAAACAGTTATTATCAACACATATGTGATTTACTGCAGTCATTTTCACGGGTTAATAACAAACTATCAAGCACAAAAAAACGATATTTTATTTGAAAAATGACACGCTTTACAAAAACACAAATAATCAAAGTTTGTGGGAGAAACCTGACGCCAAACACGCTTGCCAATTAAGAGTACATAGGCACTTTCACGGCGAGAATTAACAAGCGACTAAACATTTGAGACCCACATTACTACAAGCGCCGTCTCTAGTTGAGACCCACCTTTGTCTACGGATATTACCGTACCGTTGCGTATCTTCGGTTTAAAGGTAAGACCGCACTAGACGGAACTGCACTGCAGCGAAGCGACGCGACGCTACAAAATATTTATAGAGGTGTCGCATTTGAACTGAACGCGACACCACGCAACACATTTTTGTCCAACAGTATCTTTTAAGATGGTTGAAATTGACGAGGACGTGATAATAGTGTCTTTGTTATGTGAAGAAGAAGAAGGATCGGAGGAAGCAAGAAAAAAGCGAAAAATATGGCTGCATGACATTTCTAATTCACGGTATGAAGAAGGAGAATATCACACACTTTTGCCAAGGCTTAAAAGGGATCCGAAAAGATTTCATACTTACTTCAGAATGTCAACATAAATTCGACGAATTAGTACATATTATGCAGCCCCATATAGAAAAATTAGACACACGTTTTCGAAAAGCGATTACATTTTACATTTTATAGTACATTTATTATTATTACATCATAGTATTTTTTTGGGGAACTAAAATACCATCCTTGGTTATGACATAGGTGATTTGTGGACCAGGATTGAAGTCTACAACAATATTTGGTTCGTTGTTCGTTCGACCAGGAATGCCATTACTTTCTGAATTAGTAATACTGTCGATTTGGTGATGAACGTTATCAGAGACAATCTGAACTTGTTGGTATTGAATATTCTGGGCTTGTGTTCTTGAAGTCAAATGGGTGTCAGGTTGTTCTATGAATGATGTCGAGTTCCTTGTTAAATTTTCGTATTCTGCATCTGAAACTATTGCATAAACTTTGTTCTTTACTTTCCGTTGCAGATCTGAAGGCAATGCAATGACAAAATCGGCCATAGCTTTAAAAAAGGAGTGGATAGGGTTTCCAGTGTCAATTGATGGTGTAGTTGTAACTGGCCGTGAATCCAAATAGGTTTGTAAAACATTGGCTACTGATGACTGTTGGGTCAATCGTAGTTGCTTCTTTTTCCTTGCAGTAATATTTGTAAACATTGATGATGTTGCTGATGAAGAAGGTCGAGAAGATTGGGGTGAGTTTACTGGCTCAGGGTCTGGAGAGGTTGACATGACATTAGGAACATAATTTTCGTTGTTATCGTTAATATCATCATCACTAATATTTGTTACTGCTACTCTTTTAATATTACTGTTCGTTGCTCTTTCCTGAAGATTGTTACACGTCCAAACCGCACTAGGCGTCGTGTATGCTTTCTAATGTAAGCGGGTTGCCAAGCCAGCTAACAGGGAGATGGGCGTGGTCGAAATAATAAGTAAAATGAATGATTAATACGCTCAAACACCTTACACCGATATTCAAACAGCTCAGTCCGGGAAAATATGTCTCCAGGCGCCACCACAATCGAAACTTCGCTAAAATAATTGTCTTAAGCTGGGTGTTAATTAACCCTACTTGATTGTGTAAAGTAGGATTGTGCTTACTCAGTAAACTCTCACACGAGGGTTCTAAAACAAACACTCGTCCCAAACAATTCAACTCAAACTCAAATATATTTAGTACTACCCAGGTTATTAGAAACTTTTTGAATACACTTCGTATACCAAAATTTCCACAACAAAATTTATCACTCAAATTTAACTGCATTCACGTAACCAACAGTTATATTTTCTACATATCCCTCGTATACATATAAAGTTAAATTTCTACTTATTAATGAATAAACTATTTCTTCATTCAATGATCGATAATTAATTTTTTAAAAATTCCTAACCAAAAGAAAATCAATGCCATCGGCTTAATAATTGTTACTCCAATATAATAGTGATAAAGTGCTGCAAAACAGTCAAACGAGAATAATCCTTTAAGGTTTAATATTCCTAACATGGAGGATATCTTTTAAATTTAATTTAATTTTTATAATACTTCTGAATCGTATTGGACATTCGTAAATATGTAAGTTCTCAAAACTCCATCTCTTAGTGATACTTAATGAAATTTTAATTAACAGCTGATCCGTCATTAGTGTATTGCGTTAAAAGAAACTAACGTGAAAATTTTTGCAATCAACCTGGCAAATATGACCTTTCAGGTTGTTCATTAATCTTAAAATCCAAAATTTGCAAAACTCGAGACCGATAACCTTTTTCCTTCAAAACTATTTAAAAAAAAAAATTAGACAACAAAACGCAAATTACAACTAACCAAAAAGATAATCGTGCTTATCTGAGTTTTTCAAATACTTAAATGTAATTCTTACTTAAAATTGTCCATTAATCCTACGCTCTTCTTTCTTCTTTCTTCCCGTAAATCAATTATTTGTAGTCCATTTGTATCCTTAAATTGCCTGAAGACACATGACAAGTACTCCACAATTTCACAAGCACTTATTCCTTTCTACACTCGCGATTAGTCCAACTATGCGAGGTTATTACTCCAATAACGTAATAATCTGTACACATTTGGTTGCCTCTTAAAGTTTCTCGCAACCTTTAGGACAATTAAGCCCTTCCTTAACACAAATAAACTTTTAATGTCATATAAAATTACCTTAACATTGGCTTAATTTACTACTAATATTTCGTTCACTTAAAGGTGGTCCCATAAATAATTTTAACTAAAGATCATTACAAGCTCGCGCGCCGCATTCAACACTATAACGTAACAACTGTTATTTTTTTATAAATCTGCATACGCACTTTTTCTTGAAGAAAAATAAACTGATTTTATCTTCAATCTCAATTTAATTAATTGTTTTATTTATGAATGTCTTATACGATTCATCCCCTTTCGGGTTACGCAGTTGTTTAAACAATGACTGCCTTCAATATTATTCACAAATATAACTCCAACTCAACCCATTCTGATTTCACACTTCACCTCGCGCGTCTCCCACCGAGTTCTCACCAAAAGCAACAACCTAAAAGCTAAAACTAAAGCTAAAAGCTAAAAGCCAACGTCAATCTGACTTCCGCGCTATATTCACCAATGGTATACATTCAAACTTTCTTAGTCCCGACTGATGCTACCCTCTGTACAACCACGCTCATAACTACAATACATCGCCATGTTTGTTTTTACCTGCAAATTTTACAATCACTTTATGGAGAAGCCATTTCTCGTCATCACATTCATTCAGTGGCCACTCTGGACCATTACACAACTTACAACGTTTATCTCTCACATGCGCTCGTCCTCCTTCCGCAACATTTGCAAACATAAGTACAGTCTAAGGTCTCAAATCCCATATACTTACAGGTATTCTCAAAACTGATTGCACAACATTACGACAACTTTCTATAATTAACAATTAAACATACCAAATCTTTCTCTACATATTTTCTAAAACATTCTACACTTATACACTCACATCTTCTGGCCAAGGTTACTCCTCTATCCTCCAACATTCCATTTCTTATCAAGTAGTCAACAGTAGCAACCATTATCGTCCCTTCGACAAATTTCTCTTCACATTTACATTCATCAGAATCTATTTATTCCAACACCAATGTCTCTATAACATTCAAACACACGTATCTGCATACTGAATAATATTTCTCCTAAATTTCCAGTGGCGTATCACCCACCCACATACATTATGCATATACACAACAAAAAAAATTTTTTTTTCGTTCCAACTCGATACACCCGTACCCAAAATACGTAATACACGTCATTATAACATCTCACATACAGGGTGCGTCAACGCAACCTTACAAGATGCGGTCGTAAAAACTCCATTTGTCTTTCGAATTTCCATTTTTTACACTTAGAAGCACTGTCTCCACTTTTGCCTTTGCGTCTTTTCATATTTCTGTGATAACCGTCTCTCAAAGATTTCCATTTCTCTTTGCACACAATATCTGAAAAAAAAGTCATTATTAATATGGATAATTATGCTTTTTTATTGTTTCAGGTTCCTAGCTACTGGTGATCCATTCAAAACAACCGCAGAATCTTTTCGTTTGGGATATACAACCGTACAAGAAATCGTGCATACTACATGGGCAGCGCTGTGGGAAGTGTTATCCAAGATAGTAATGGTCATGCTAGATAAAGAGAAATGGAAGAAAATTGAAAAAACGTCTTCCGAAAAATGGAATTATCCGAACTGTATCGGTGCACTCGATGGAAAAAATATCCAAATTATCTCGCCACCAAAAAGTGGCTCATTGTTTTTCAATTATAAGAAGTTTTTTTCTATAGTGCTGCTTGCTCTAGCGGATGCAGATTATAAATTTATTTATGTGAACGTTGGTGATCTGGGAAAAAATAGCGACGCAGGGATCTTCTCACGTTCAGATTTAGCAGCAAGACTGGAAACAAATAAATTGAATATACCAGGCGTTAAGGAATTACCAGGAACGAGGGTTCGACTTCCTCACGTAATTGTTGGCGATGAGGTCTTTCCTTTAAAATCATATTTGATTAGACCGTATCCTGGCACACAATTAGATGATCAATCCAAAAAAGCTTACTGTTACAGACATAGCCGAGCTCGAAGAGTTGTGGAAAATGCGTTCGGCATATTGTGCCAAAAATTCAGAATTTACTACCGAAAGATCTGTCTCAGTCCAGAACATGCAGATAATGTGATTCTTGCTACTTGCGTATTGCACAATTTTCTCAGAGACGATAAAGTGTTGTTGGAAAATGATAATACCGGCGAGATACAATTACAAGACCTTCCTCGTATAGGCGGCAATTTCGGGAATGATGCTATCCAGATACGGGATACATTTAAAGATTATTTTAATTCCCCTCAAGGTAGTTTGGCGTGGCAAAATGAAATGGTGAACAGAGGATGTCGTCGAAGAGAAAACGAGTAATACCTACATATTAGTTAGTTTTGTTAACAATAGTTGATATGTACATTTACGATTTGACAAAAAAAATAAATTTTGTACCCGGTGATCGTGTATATTGTTATCCCTTTAAATTTTTTGCTTTAGAAAATACTTAATAATCAGTCAAAAATGTTCAATATGCGATGCGATTATGCAACTTTCCCTATTCTTATGGAACGCTCTGTATATTTTTATTTTTTTAACTTTATTATACGAATAATTCTAAATATTTTTTGTTAAGATATAGGTCTATATATAGGTCATATATCTCAGGATATTGACTTATTAAATTAATTAATTTTTCCTCGTCAAGCGTCATTTTGGCAAGCAAGCTTTCCTCCTTCCGGCAAACACGATTGACGAACAGTGTAGCGCCGCTTGCTAAATCGCACTAGCGGCAGTGGAACTACGAGGCACGCCACGGCGCGACAGAGTTGGTCGAAAAGTAAACTTTGCAGTGCAGTGGCGTGTCGCGCAGCGTAGTGCGGGTTATGCCATATAAATTCAATTTAAACAATATTTGTCTGCGACGTGTCGCGTCGCTCCGCTGCAGTGCAGTTCCGTCTAGTGCGGTCTTACCTTTATGCAGGATTTTTGTAACTTAGTTATTGTAGAAATCTATCACATTGGATACGTTTTATATTCATTTCGATTAACCCTACGTTAGTCGCGTCAATTTTAGTCACGAGTTCGGTCGCATGGTCTACAATTTATGTTGAGATATATAGATGACTTCTAGCAAAAAAATAAATATGCGCATATACGTTTTTTAAAGGTTTATTGACATTGACAGTATTAAACTTTATAACTAAAGCTAAACAAATAAAATTCTATTTTATTTCAACTCGTACATATAAATGAAAATCACTCTGCACAAAATAAACAGTATCATAATCAAAATGGGCAAGTGATGAAGAAGTTAAAGTTGAGGTTTTTCATTCGGAGAAACATTCTACGCATGTATCTCTCATGTGATCTTGGTATATTTGTCGCATTTCATGCATGATTTTCTAGTGCTTTTGTTCTTTCTTCTAGGACGTCCAACGTAATTTGCTGGCCTAGTCGGCGGTGGGAGAACTGCCTCTTCAATACCAAGTGGGGCTCGCGCTCGCCGCCTTAGTTCTACATGTAATCTTATAATAGTTGATTGAAACTGTATTTGCGTTTTTATAAGTTCCCATGAATACTTTTCAATAAAGTCGTTTCTTAAGATTTTTTTTCTTCGCGTTAATTGGCTTTGTAAACGCAAAGGGCGTTTATATCGGAAATATTCAAAAAGTCATAAAATATAATCATTGGCCAACGACGTGTATTTCTTGCGACGTTATACTTTACACACAACTGGTCTACTAAATCTACCCCTATTTTGGTTTTATTATAACAAGTTATAATTTCTGGTTTTTTTGTCATCGCCCGTTTCGGGATCAATGACATCGTCGTGGTGCACAGACGAAATCAAAAGTACTGCTTTCTTTTTCTCAGAACAATATGAGACCAAAAAGAGAAGTCTTTGCTTCCCTGTTCTTCTTCGGTAAAAATTCTAAGGGTAACAATTTCTTTGTCAGTGGCATACTCGAAAAAAAATTGTCGCCAGTAATATTGCAATTAGTTCCTTCTACCGGGTGTACTAATCGAAGTACAACCTCTTCGGCTTAGTTGCTAAACTTGTATGGACCCTCTGGTTGTGTTCCTACATATGGTTCAAGATTAAATGTGTATGATGTTTTGGCATCAACTAAAGCGTACATCTTGAACACATACTTTGCCGGTTTATTTGGTATAGATTGTTTGAAGGAACAACGTCCTCAAATGCTAATAACTGTTCGTCAACAATTACATATTCACTAGCAATAAAGTTATTTTGAAAATTTGCCAAAGTTTTTTGGCGCAAGTTTATCTATTTCTCTTCTTTCATTTCTAGTTCTGAAATCATCAAATCTCAGGCATCTTACATAAAATCTAAATCGCCTTTTGCTCATTTCAAGGAAGCATGATTCGACCCCGTTACCCTTAGAATTGTCCCCAACTTTATGAACATTTTTCTTGCACTTCTCAGAGTACCAATCAAAAAGAGAATTCCTATAAATGCACTCATCAGTTGATCTCGCGTCCCGGTCCCTTTTAAAGTTGTTTCGGATTTTGCCAATGCATATGTTTAATTAAAAATTATTATTAATTTTATTAAATACATAAATAAAAAGTTTACCTCGAGTAGGATTTGAACCTACGACCTGTACAGGGTGTCCTATTTTCGATGTAATTGGGGGATTTTAGGTATTTCTCAAATAGATAGAGTAAAATCATGGTCGGGACCCTTGAACTGATTTTTGAAACAAATTTAACAATCTAAAGAACATTTCAATATCTCGACTCGTTTGGGAAATATAGGGTGTTTTTCGTTTTATGCCGTTTTCTTTAAAATCCCGTAACTTTTTTGTTTGTGAATATTTAAAATTTTGGTAAAAACATCTTTTGTGCCTTTTTTTATGTGCAACTTAGTGGCGTACTCGATTTTTTTCTAACTTAATTTGTTTCCGAGTTACAGACCAAAGTTGCATTTTTTTTAATGGTAACCATAGTTGGCTATGACTCCATTAATTAGAGATTTATTTTAGCTTTCTGAAAATATATAGTTTCATATATTTATCTCGGTAAATAAGAAAATTATAAACGATTTTTTGAAAAATACTTCTTGATGAAGTCGTCTATGAACCTTTGTTTACTGCACGCATTCGTTGCTAGTTATTTGACATTTCACGCAGTTGTTTCATATAAATAAACGGTGGAAACGTAAATGTGATTAGATTTATTGTTTCAAAACTTCAAAAGCTTAAATAACTAATTATTCAAGTTAATAACTTTTTTGTGATGGATGTCAATAATACGAAGTATGAAAATTTTGAAAAGTTAGATATGATTGGCATATACTATCAGTAGAAAGGAGGCACCATCCCCACCCCTCCTTTTTTACGTCACAAGCCCCGCCTACTTTCACTTTTTTATATGCCCACGTGGGGGGCCGGTTTTTCCACCCTTATTTTTACTCGCTTACGTGTAGGACGTGTTTTTTCACCCCTATTTTTGCACATCCACGTGTGAGACCGCATTTTCAACCCTAATTTTTACACACCCTTGTGTGAGATTTCTTTTCGAAGAACCTTTTTAACACCTATTTTTTACTTGCTTACGTATAGGACGTGTATTTTCACCCCTATTTTTTACACACCCACGTGTGAGACCGCAACCTTTCTTTTCTTTTTCAACCCTAATTATTATTACTCGCTTACATGAAGGACCGTATTACCCTTATTTTTATGGTTTCTTTTGGGGGTTAAACTTTATGGCTGTATTAAGGACCTTTTGACAGCTAGGAATTTTGCTAACGTGAGGACAGGGGTGGGGGCTGGTCTTGGCTTAGAACTGTATTTAGGGTTGGAGCTTAGGGTGGGGTTGGTCTAGGATTAATCTTAGGGTTATTTGGTGGTATTAAGGACCTTCTGGCTATATTAAGAACAGTGCCCCTGGAGGTTAGGCAAATGCACACGCATACAATGTTGGAAATTGCATAATTAATAAGATATTATTATTAAAATTATCGACCCTATTGCTTTTAAAATGGCCACATGCTACTGGATGATCTTTTACCTAAAACGTTGTATTTCTAATAAGGAGGTTCTTGTGCGACACGTGTAGGGCTTCGCAACTTGTTCT
The DNA here is from genome assembly GCA_036346205.1 of Vesta saturnalis. Lineage (NCBI taxonomy): Eukaryota > Metazoa > Arthropoda > Insecta > Coleoptera > Lampyridae > Vesta > Vesta saturnalis. The sequence continues at coordinate 1,909,948 of JARFJB010000551.1, read as the reverse complement.
CAGGCCTTCGCCCCCCTGGCCCCTTTGAGTAAAAATTGATTTTAGTGCCATCTAGCGGCGTAAAGACTAATGAACATTTTCTATAACAGAAGCTGATAATGCACACCTCTCTCTTACTCTATCTTGTTTCTTCCTCCCCCCTCTCTCTTTCTCTCTCTCACACACACACACACACACACACACAAACAATTCAATTAATTAATCAATCTCAAACAAAGCACGCTCGATCACCAGATCAATCTCAACCAATCAACCGAAATTATGTCTTACAGTTTTTGCGGAAATCAGATTAAAGTTGAAACTGAATACATTCAAGTTTAATTAAATATGACGTGAAATAATAAATAATTTCTACCCTAATGGAATGATGCTTTATGTATAGGCAGATCCTCTAAACAGCCACCACCTATACATTAGGAACATCATATCTGATTTATTTGCATGTTTAATTACATACACACAAAACTATTTCATTGTAACGTGTTCATTAACAGCTGTAAAAACCCATTAAAAAGTAATAATTACTTATATATAACATAGAGTTAAATTAAAATTAACATGTTTTTAAGAATATCAGGTTGATATAACGGAAATAAAAGGCAAAAGGTTTTAATGGTTTATTATTATATAGGTGAATTAACAATAACTATAAGTTTAAATCCACGAATGCGTACTTACTATTTTTGTAGAGCGGATCTTATGATGTTATCCTATAAGCATGATAATACATTTTAAAAATCTTTATCGGCATTTTTGTTAGCAATATCAGGTAAAAAAACATAGATTAAAAATAATACGCTCACCTTTAGAAGTTTTTCCTTCAACGCTGTCATATGCTAAACTGAATTTTTTATACAACGTACCTCACTAAAACACGCTTTGTGAATGGTTGAATATAAAACACTCGATTACATACCGGACATTAACTATTTAGAAAGTAATACAGAAAAACCTGAATTCGTATTTAATAATTATGTTGTACTTACAAAAATTTACATTCAAAACACAAATATTTTAAAAACGTCTAATACCACTAATGTTGCATCATAATAATAAAAACTCATTATACAGTGATTACATATTAAATACTTAAAATATGTAACTTTATACTACGTCTATTATTACATAGAGATGGGATTATTCTTAAATTTAATTGATTTCGATAGAGCTCTGGAAATACTACAACCGTTCGAAATCTTGCTTCTTCTCTCGATATCAAAAAAGCTATACTAGTGATGCATTAAGTAAGCATAATAGCGGATACAGCTACATTGCTAACGATTATTGATGTTTTTTTGCATGAGATTTTTTGAATGAGACAGCCTCGCAGGTATTTTTTAAGAAAAGCTATACACATCTCACGAGATCAAACGAGATTTTTGAGATACAATCTCCTCATCACCTGCACCTTGAACGATTATATTGTAACCTATAAAGCAAGCTAATAACCCTAATAGTTTATCAGACATTATTACATGGACACGAGGTTAGCTCTAAATTAAATGATTTCAACGCCGCTCTGGGAATGCTGTACACTTAAAAACCTTTAAGTCTGCTCGCCGAAGTTGTACCGTATTCACTTTCTTCAATTTTATCTGCACTCTGTTTCGAGGTTGTAGCACGTTTTTCTAATACATAAACAGAATCTTCAATACTGTGATACGTCTAGCAGCAAAACACATCAGCTAGTTAGTTTCACCTCTATATTCCTTTACATGCAAGTCTGATCTTATCATAAATAAATACATCTGTCAAAAAAACCTAATTAAACATAACTCCACGGCCAGGGTATAGCAAGCAACGCTTCCAATTATAGCTCTTAGTCAACACAATAGGACTTACAACTACATACAATCGACTAGCACTGCTTTAGCACGAGGATCGAACGAAAAAACACGTACGCACGCACACACGTTTGCACGCACGCACGTAAGCTCGCACGTACGCACGCACGTGTGAACGCTCGTACGTACGCACGCACGTACGCACGCTCGTACGTACGCACGCTCGCACGTACGCACGCTCACACGTACGCGCGTTCTCATGCCCGTACGTACGCCCGCACGCACGCACGTATGCACACACACACACACACAAAATACCTGCGAGGCTGTCTCATTCAAAAAATCTCATGCAAAAAAAAACATCAATAATCGTTAGCAATGTAGCTGTATCCGCTATTATGCTTACTTAATGCGTCACTAGTATAGCTTTTTTGATATCGAGAGAAGAAGCAAGATTTCGAACGGTTGTAGTATTTCCAGAGCTCTATCGAAATCAATTAAATTTAAGAATAATCCCATCTCTATGTAATAATAGACGTAGTATAAAGTTACATATTTTAAGTATTTAATATGTAATCACTGTATAATGAGTTTTTATTATTATGATGCAACATTAGTGGTATTAGACGTTTTTAAAATATTTGTGTTTTTGAATGTAAATTTTTTGTAAGTACAACATAATTATTAAATACGAATTCAGGTTTTTCTGTATTACTTTCTAAATAGTTAATGTCCGGTATGTAATCGAGTGTTTTATATTCAGCCATTCACAAGCGTGTTTTAGTGAGGTACGTTGTATAACAAATTCAGTTTAGCATATGACAGCGTTGAAGGAAAAACTTCTAAAGGTGAGCGTATTATTTTTAATCTATGTTTTTTTACCTGATATTGCTAACAAAATGCCGATAAAGATTTTTAAAATGTATTATCATGCTTATAGGATAACATCATAAGATCCGCTCTACAAAAATAGTAAGTACGCATTCGTGGATTTAAACTTATAGTTATTGTTAATTCACCTATATAATAATAAACCATTAAAACCTTTTGCCTTTTATTTCCGTTATATCAACCTGATATTCTTAAAAACATGTTAATTTTAATTTAACTCTATGTTATATATAAGTAATTATTACTTTTTAATGGGTTTTACAACTGTTAATGAACACGTTACAATGAAATAGTTTTGTGTGTATGTAATTAAACATGCAAATAAATCAGATATGATGTTCCTAATGTATAGGTGGTGGCTGTTTAGAGGATCTGCCTATACATAAAGCATCATTCCATTAGGGTAGAAATCATTTATTATTTCACGTCATATTTAATTAAACTTGAATGTATTCAGTTTCAACTTTAACCTGATTTCCGCAAAACTGTAAGACATAATTTCGGTTGATTGGTTGAGATTGATCTGGTGATCGAGCGTGCTTTGTTTGAGATTGATTAATTAATTGAATTGTTTGTGTGTGTGTGTGTGTGTGAGAGAGAAAGAGAGAGGGGAGGAAGAAACAAGATAGAGTAAGAGAGAGGTGTGCATTATCAGCTTCTGTTATAGAAAATGTTCATTAGTCTTTACGCCGCTAGATGGCACTAAAATCAATTTTACTCAAAGGGGCCAGGGGCGAAGGCCTGAGAACAAGTTGCGAAGCCCTACACGTGTCGCACAAGAACCTCCTTATTAGAAATACAACGTTTTAGGTAAAAGATCATCCAGTAGCATGTGGCCATTTTAAAAGCAATAGGGTCGATAATTTTAATAATAATATCTTATTAATTATGCAATTTCCAACATTGTATGCGTGTGCATTTGCCTAACCTCCAGGGGCACTGTTCTTAATATAGCCAGAAGGTCCTTAATACCACCAAATAACCCTAAGATTAATCCTAGACCAACCCCACCCTAAGCTCCAACCCTAAATACAGTTCTAAGCCAAGACCAGCCCCCACCCCTGTCCTCACGTTAGCAAAATTCCTAGCTGTCAAAAGGTCCTTAATACAGCCATAAGGTTTAACCCCCAAAAGAAACCATAAAAATAAGGGTAATACGGTCCTTCATGTAAGCGAGTAAAAATAATTAGGGTTGAAAAAGAAAAGAAAGGTTGCGGTCTCACACGTGGGTGTGTAAAAAATAGGGGTGAAAATACACGTCCTATACGTAAGCAAGTAAAAAATAGGTGTTAAAAAGGTTCTTCGAAAAGAAATCTCACACGAGGGTGTGTAAAAATTAGGGTTGAAAATGCGGTCTCACACGTGGATGTGCAAAAATAGGGGTGAAAAAACACGTCCTACACGTAAGCGAGTAAAAATAAGGGTGGAAAAACCGGCCCCCCACGTGGGCATATAAAGAAGTGAAAGTAGGCGGGGCTTGTGACGTAAAAAAAGGAGGGGTGGGGATGGTGCCTCCTTTCTACTACTATCAGTGTAATTTTAATGCAGACCAAGCTGCAGAAACATATTTTAATAGACAGGTTGTGCGTTTAACACTTTAATAATGCTAGTATTTATAAAAACGCAAAATAATAAAGCTACTTTATTGAAGATTCCCTGAACGAAGACATTTCAACATGAATATATTCGCCAGATTAAAAGAACATCTATTAACTTAAGGATCTTTTGAGAAGCCTAGGATCAAAAATTATGCAAAAATGAATCAACAAGACGACGAAATAACTGTTTTAGCAAGAGTTGAAGAAAATCCTAATACCTCCTGCCGACAAATAGAAACAGAAGTTGGCGTATCTAAATCAAGAGTACAAAAAATCTTAAAAAAATATAATTATACTCCGTACAAAAAAAGAGTAATTCAGCACCTTAATGATGGTGACTTAGAACGGCGAATTATTTTTTGTAATTGGTGTTTAGAACAGATTAGACAAAATAGGAATTTTGGGCGCAATATGCAATGGTCTGATGAGAGTCATATTACGAGTGCAGGAATTTTTAATCGCAACAACAATCGATATTGGTCAAAAAATAACAATTTTGTAACATTAGCACGCCAAAATCAAGGTAGATTTGGTTTTAATGTATCATGCTTTATTTTGGGGGGTAGATTTGTTTACCACATTTTTAACGGTAACCTTAACGGCGAGAGGTATATGGAAATATTAAACATTTGTCTTCCACAACTGCTAGATGAAATTCCATTAGCGCAGAGGGTAAATGTTTATTTTCAACAAGATGGTGCGCCATGTCATAATACTGTTTTAGTCCGAGATTACTTAAACCGAAACTTTAACAATCAATGGATTGGCAATAACGGACCTATTCAGTGGCCAGCAAGATCTCCAGATCTTTCAATACTGGATTTCTTTTTGTGGGGATTTTTAAAAAATAAAATATATCATACTCGCCACGAAACATACGAACAATTGGTCAATTCAACCAGGGCAGCATTTGAAGATTTAAGGCATACATCTATTCATTTCATTAAGGCAATTGAGTGTATTTCGCACCGATGTGAAGTTTGTTTACATCATAATGGACATCAGTTTGAACAATACCTAAAATAAGAAAAAACTGTTATAAAATAAAAATGTTGTTATTTTTTTCTAAATCAATAAGTTTTTAATATGGCATAAAATACTATGAGGACATTTTTATCTAGTTTGAAAATAAGTTCTGCGCATAGTAATATACTTCCTTTTGAATATATGAAACTATACTATACATAAGTGATTTGATCAAGAGGTGTATTTCAAAAAATCGTTTATAATTTTCTTATTTACCGAGATAAATATATGAAACTATATATTTTCAGAAAGCTAAAAGAAATCTCTAATTAATGGAGTCATAGCCAACTATGGTTACCATTTAAAAAAATGCAACTTTGGTCTATAACTCGGAAACAAATTAAGTTAGAAAAAAATCGAGTACGCCACTAAATTGCTCATAAAAAAGGCACAAAAGATGTTTTTACCAAAATTTTAAATATTCACAAACAAAAAAGTTACGGGATTTTAAAGAAAACGGCATAAAACGAAAAACACCCTATATTTCCCAAACGAGTCGAGATATTGAAATGTTCTTTAGATTATTAAATTTGTTTCAAAAATCAGTTCAAGGGTCCCGACCATGATTTTACTCTATCTATTTGAGAAATACCTAAAATCCCCCCATTACATCGAAAATAGGACACCCTGTACTTTGCTAGACTACCGCGCTAAACAACTGCGCCATCAAGGTTCAAGCCCCAATCGATGTAAATTTTGTCTTTATGTATGTAGAACTGATGTAATGTATTGACTTAGTTATTACTCGAATAATCTTTTCGTTCACGAAGAGATTCAGGCACTCGATTTCAGATCTCGTATTACGCGCATTACGTTTTGGTCCGTGTAATAGTTTAATAATATTTTTAGAACGAACACGCACTTGTACATTGGGAGTATTCTTCATCCACTTGGTTGTTCCATCTCTTCCAAGATAGAAACTCCTAGCGTTATCTTCGTTTGAATCTTCTTCTGACAAGGCATCTTCATTTTCGTTTGATAGAACTTCTTCAGAGTCTCTTTCGTAGTCGTTTGTTCCGCTGATACCCTCTTCTACGTCATCTTCGTCTTCGTCATCTAAGGGACTCTCTTCGCCGCTAGATAATTCTTCAAACCATCTCCACCAAACATTTGGATCTCTACTACTCTCAATACGGATTTTTTTAGGAGCAGACATGTATATGTCTACAATTCACAAATGTACGATAGGCTTCAGAAAGGAACAAACACATAATACTTACCAAAATATATGAAAATTACAAAAATAAAAAATTCAAGGGGATCGCAAAATGTAGCACGGATTGTCGCGCGGTCTACGATCGTAGAATTCCCGGAAACTCACACTACAACCTTCGCAGATGGCATTTAGCATACTAACTGCATAGTAGACAATATAACCAACAGCTACTCAAGGGTGTACATGCGTAAACTAACCCAACACTTAATAGTCACACTGCAAACAAACGTGGTCTACGACTGTAGACTACGCGACTAACGTAGGGTTAAAAGTTGTACCTTTCTAACATATAATTGTAATTGTAATTTATTTTAGCACTGTCAAAACGATCCATCCATCTCTTGACAAATATAGTTTATGTCAAAAAGAAGACATTTTGTAACTAAATTTAAAAAAAATGTAGTTTAAGAGGTCCGAGTGATAACAAAGAATGAAAGGAAAGGCTAGTCTTAATTATAGAATGAGAAACACTTTTATTATCTCCGTTATATTTATATATGAACTCGAAATGGGATTATGTGTCTAATCAAGAGTGATCATGAAGAAATTCGGTTTTTGGAGTATTTTTAAGGTTTAACATACCCGAAAATATGTAAAACACAACAAAATAAACATTATAAAGACCAACTTGACAAAATTATTTCCCTTTGTAAAGTACAATTTAACAAAGGTTAAATAAAAAAAAATAAAAGAGACGCATAAACATGTTATGTTCATACTGTAAGGTCCTTTATTACAATTTTTATATTTGCCCCGGCTAAACTGCAATCGGTCTTTGTATTTAACTAAAGAGGGGGTGGGTTCGTCGGTATATTTAATCTTAGCTCTACACTGTCCACATAAAATAATTAAAAAGAGAATGGTTTAAAATAATATATTTCCTATAATTACAAATCTAATATATATGCTTATTCTATCTCAACTTAACCTAAACGTAATACTAACAAAACCACTGGACGTTCTGCTGGTGACGGCGGCGTCCTTCCTTCCGGTTGCCCAATGAGTCCACTTATTCTTGTCGAAGTCGTTTCTGTAAAATAGATTTTAATGCTCCCTAGTTATACTCAAAAATGACCGGAATATTTAAATGATTAATAACGTTATGTTTAATTAATTATTTATACCGGATACGGCCCTGTCTATAAAAGAAAAGAATTTATAAACAAACTACTGGTTATTCAAAACGAGGGTTGCGCGAATGTAGGTCACTAGTGAAAATCGATATCCCGAGTTCACGTATGGTGCGCAGGACTGCTGTACCGGTCGAGCTGCGTGCGGCTCTTTACCTTTAGTAATCTCTGGAAGACGGACAAGCGCGTATGCTTCGTGAAGTAATTTTACTTCGCGATGTATTATGCTTAATATATGACTTCTTCAGAGGTTTATCTTTGCATTAAATTTAGACTAGACGGATTATACACGTTGGGTTGTATAATTAATATTATTCAAGCGTTATCTACGAGGCGGTGATTTTATGGTGGTGATTTCTTTTATGCATATGAAAGAAATCTCACGTAGATACAATCGACGTTCCTTAATGGTATACACACAAAACGCGTATTTATTAAAGGCGGTTTTTATACTTGCGGAATAAGCTGGTGGAAAACAATTAATTGATTGCTTTCTTGCAATTCGTTTACTAAGCGCGTGGTCAGCGATGGACGGTTTTCGGCTATGACAGGCCTTTGACGGATACTCTACGTTTAATGCGTTTGTGATTATAGGCACTTCGGTCTTTCTCCAGCGAGCTAGTGAATTCAGGTGTTTAGAATGTAAGTGAGCGTAAATGAGGAAAGCTGCAGGTCTATACAGTCCTACTTAGCTCTCGTCGTCAGGTATATGTTAGCGTGATGGGTGTAGGCTCCCGACTACCTCGTGGCGTTTTTGCCCGTAGCGGTCTGGGTGTGGTGTGTGTTGGCGTTTGTGATTTCCCGACTACCACGTGGCGTTTTTGCCCGTAGCGGTCTGGGTGTTTCAGGTGTGTGTTGGCGAATACTCCCGACTACCACGTGGCGTTTTTGCCCGTAGCGGTCTGGGTGTTTCAGGTGTGTGTTGGCGAATACTCCCGACTACCACGTGGCGTTTTTGCCCGTAGCGGTCTGGGTGTGTTTAGCGTGTTTAAACTCCCGACTACCTCGTGGCGTTTTTGCCCGTAGCGGTCTGGGGGTTTGTGTGTGCTGGTGTTTATGTTTGTGTTCTGAATTACTCTACAGACTTACGTGTCGTTAATCACCAAGATCGAGGATAGCTATTTACAAAAGATTCGCGGTGCGCGTTCGCAAATACAGGGAGCTAAACTCGCGGTGGCGATTACTAGGTCTGCGGCGATTTACTTTTCAAACAACCGTCACGTGCAGGTTTTCTGGAATCGGAGTTAGTCAAACGGACTAACTAATACAGGAGCTGGTGAAACCAACTAAATAATTCTCGGCGGCGGAATACGTTTAAGTGGCGCGACGGAACTCTTCTACTACGGCGGTTAATCGGTTACGGTTACGGTTATACTTCTCGGCGGCGGGATGCGTTTACGTGGCGCGTATTGATTACTAACTTACTTTAAAGTGCGCGGCGCGGTTTTTATAGAGGACTCTCCGTAGGCGGTGATGGCTTCTGTTTGGGGGAATCCTATTTGTAATTGGCGGAGATTACTCTGACGTATAAAACTTTCGATGTTTTATGAAATCCACGTTGGAGTGGGAACAAATTAATTATTATTGTGCAATCAAACGAAATAATGCACTATATGAACGTGACTGAGTAATACGGAATACTAAGAAATATTAGATGAAGTTTTGCAGGTGTTTATATACTAAGAAAGCTTACATCATTTCTTTTACGAGGGCGGATTGTTAAGTAAATAATTAATTAATTAAAAAAATTTTAAGTAATGACTTGCGGTTCGTTACAATACTAACTTCAACGTTTTATATAAACTCCTTTCAATTAATTAAATTGGTGCTTAAGGCTTAGTTTTGTATGGAAAAGTTTATAAGAGCAACTTATCTAAAATTGAATGATGTTTAAAACAGTGGGTATGTTTTTTGCCATACAGTTGCCGAAAAACTTTGATTAAGAAAATTTAATCATCTTTAATAAAGGTCTATTCTATTTTTCCAAAAACAAATGGTTTTGGAAATATTCAAAAAACGTGCTTCAGTATCTTCTACGGATGAAATAAAGTTAAACGAATAATTACAACATTTTCATTTATATACTAGACATACAGAGTGTATATTAACAATAATTATAATTTCTTCACTTCTCCAGTGAGTGGGCTGTACTGTAACATAGCGTCATGCAAAACAAGACCATAGACAACTATTCCATTATCAAAAGGTGTTAGAGGCTCAATTTCTAATTTGATGACTATTGTGGAGTGTTTGAAGAATTCATTTTGTTTAGAGCAGTCTGTTACAAATGTTGGGCATGATTTGAATCCGAAATAGTTGAGTAATGCGTCTTTATCATCCTCACCATAGTAATCACATCGGATTTTCAAAAAAACTACGACAGGCAGGTATGTATTGATTAGCGTTGAAGTTCAAATGCATTGTTTCATATGGATAATACCCAGAATTCATATGTACTTTAAGATTTCTGAACTTAATGTGATCAAAATTTCCTGCCCTTGCCGACTTTGTGTACCTTTTACCTTCTTGGAATGCAACAATTATCCAACGTGGTTTTTCCAGTTGCGTTGACGCTTTTATTGGCCATATGTCTGAGGTTGCTTGATTTAAAACAGGTAATTCATCATTGACCCAATGGAGCAGTAATAATAGAGATTTTACTGATTCCTTCAAACAAATTAGGTTTCGTAGCATCACTAAGTGTTAAGTGTGGTACTTTCCATTGAATTTGATTTAAGGTTATTGCTGCATCAACGTCACCATTGTAGTAGTTTGTATCGTTTCTAGATCGAATTAAAATCAACCCTTAACACATGTTCACGATTACTTAACGATAATACTCTATTATTCCAAGTATGTGGCTCGATAGTATGGATACTGTAAAAGACGTTTCTCCAATTTGCTAATCAAATTCTACCTGTTATGGGCCTTCATGTTTTATGGACGACCCCAAATGGTTTGTGCCTTGCTCTTGCTTGAGGTCTAAGAAATTAAGTGTTGATGTTATGCTTGGATTTCTGCAAACGTCCACTCTTTGACCACCGAATTTCTTCGAAAAGGAAGTTGGGATAATTATTTGTTAAGTTTCATAATTTTTTATCGTCTTCTTTTTTGAGCTCAAGCTTACCTTCTATATACAGAAAACTATCGTAGGTAGCCGTAATTAGATCTTGACTTTGAATTAAGATGCGTATTTCTTCAAAAGGTCCATATTTAGAAGATACATACGGAAGATAAGTGTCAATATCTGATTTAATTATCGTATCATCAAAATGCACTGTTCGAAAGACGTTTAAGAAGTATTTCTCTGAAAATCTTAACCGCAACGAAGGTTGATGACTAATTAAGGACTTACTGTAGGGATTATGTCTTGTATATGATTTTTTGAAAGATAGAATTGATCCTTGATTAATTCTCAGACCCATGTTCTTCAGTTCTAAGCGTACTTTCACCAAGGTCTATTAATTCACCCTTTTGATTTGTCAAGTTATTTGTTATATTACTAATGATGTCGGTGTTTACTTCTAAATATTGAGTATTACTGTAAGTTTTATCTAGACGATAACATGGTGAGACTGAAACGTCAATCTCATATAATACTTTTTCAGGTTTCTCGTTTCGACAACATTGGATGCTAACGCAGGCGTATGTAAAATATTTGGTTCTAATATTTTAGGCTCAAACCCTAGCATGCCACCAATGGTATTTCTTTAGTAAAATCGACCTCAAACGAACTGTTTATCTCACAATTAAGTGTATTGTTGTTTGCCCTAATGACAAAATTTTCTCTGGGTATTTTAGATTTTAGGTAATCACTAATTTAATCTAACTTATATGCACCGTGTGGAAGATTAATCATTTGCAAATGAAATGGATTTGTAATAAATAAAAGTTATCGTTGCCTGTATAAAAATTTCTAATGCTGTTGCAACCGTAAAATTCAACCAAACCGATAACGTATTTCTTCCCCAAATCTAGTTCTATCGGTGGATAGAAGTTGTAGCTAGCTGTATTACCAACACCTTCTAAACTGAATGTTATGGACATAACTGAGAAAATTTGACGTTGTATCGAGTATTTATATAAAAAATATAAGCATAGGTGTCCACAAATGATAGTATTAAATTCTTGAATTTGGCTGTAATTATAATAAATTTTACTTCTCCGAAAGTAGTTAATCATTTCGATTGATGGTCGAAGATTACTGAAGCTGTCGTAATACATACCTTTTTACCTCGTTTTTTGTAGCATACCCAATGCGTACCTGTCCCACGTTGGCTATCTAAGTTAGTAATCCCAAATTCATTTTTCCATGGTACTTTAGGCATCTATCTCTCACAAAAACCTCCCTAAAGTATATTTTTGGTGTATATCCTTAAATCAATATCTGTTAACGGTCTTTTGGTTAATCTATTCATTTTTTTGGAAACGGAAACCCACCACCACCAGATTTTGTATGGTTTTAGATAAAGTGCGCCGCCTTTATTCATGGAACCTATAGCGATATATTCCGTCTGGATTATGGCGCAATGCCTCTTTTAGAAATTTTTGGCATTTTTGGCTTCATTGAATGCCTTACCAATTCCCGATGCGCCACCAGCTAAAGTACCTATTGCAAATAATCCTGCGAATAACGAAATAAGAAATGGTAAAAACTCTCCTGGCTTAGGAAGGTAATTACTGTAGGAATTTTAATGTTTTTCTTTCCTCCTAAGCTTTTTACAACACGTTTTAACGTTGAAAGCGCTGACTATATTGTGTCTGTGAAACTTCCGTTAGGTTCAATTTTTTAGCTATTGTTTTTCGTAAATGCATAAATTTCCACCATTGCATAACGATTTCTTCTTCTTCAGATTATATCAACGTTTACACCGCATTCCTAGTTTTCTCTTTACTTTCGTGGTGGTACTGACTGCCAAAGCTGCAGTTCGTTCACCTAATGTTGCGTCTGATGATTTAAAGCGTTTCCAAGCTTTTTCTTCCAAAATTTGATGTGCTTTATGTCTACTCTCTCTGACTTTGATTTCTCACCACCAAGGGGCAAGTGAGCTTGAACTAGTCCAGAACCGTCCCCATATTACTACTAGCCTATATCCATCATAATAAACTTTAAATAAAACACCCCACAAAGAAAGGGGTCACGACATATTCAAAACTCTTGTCAAACAACAAAAACATAATATTTTAATTCGCCTCTTAGAATAAATACACTTTTACTTAATGCTACAACGAAAATGCTTTCGAGAAATAAAGCGAGCGCCTGATCAAAATTCAAGAACAATATAAGCAATGCGAAATAGAACGTCTCTGAGCATTCAATTTAGTATTTAAGTGCTCAAAAGAAATTAATATGTAATAATCAAACATTAAGCGGAGAACGGTGGCGGACGGTGGTATATGGAAACAACTAAATTTTAAATTAAAAGGTTCAATAAACAAAATAATAAATGACATGCACGGTTCAAAGAAGATTATCGAACTGGGAGAGGCACGAAGTTCTTAAAGATAGTTTACCACCAGGTGGTAATAACGAAGTAATTGTACAAATCCAAAACGTAAAATGTTCAACGACAAAGGTAAAAAAAATCATTTATGTACCGATAGCTAACTAAGTGCTAGTCGGATTGTTAAGTTAAAGAAAACTGTAACTGTATTGCAAACCAACAAAAGAAAAGTAATTGTCGCAGAAACTGGTGGGTAAAATGGTTATCTAATAATTACAAATGTGCAAAGACAATTTAGTTAAATAAGCTTTCAGTAAAGAAATATGTTGATCATGCTCGAAGGCAAGAGTTCCACGGATAAGATAGATTTGATTTCGAAGAATTTTGTAATTCAATTGCATTTATCTTAGTGATATTGTATTCAGCAAGCACAGGTAAAATACGTGACACTATTATGTGACTTGGAAATCAAAAACTATATCCCCTTACATAATGGTGGCAGAATGTTCTAATTGCAATTAAATTAATTGTGACCTACTTGTAATATGTTTGACACGCAGTACACAAGTTAATTACAATTACCTAGTACCATCCATAATTTGGTAATTTAGCTTCTCTATTTTCCTGAGCTGCTAAGTGATCATAATTTAACATTAAAATTTGTCATTTTCGAAGAGGTTATTGTAACATCCATTATTTCAATTGTTGGAGAATCGAATATTTCCTACGTCCATGTTCGTGTCCGAGTCCGTGTCCGTGTTCGTGTCCGTGTCCGTGTCCGTGTCCGTGTCCGTGTCCGTGTCCGTGTCCGTGTCCGTGTCCGTGTCCGTGTCCGTGTCCTTGTCCTTGTCCGTGTCCGTGTCCGTGCCGTGTCCGTGTCCGTGTCCGTGTCCGTGTCCGTGTCCGTGTCCGTGTCAAAGAATCGCCCACACATGACTTTCAATGAACTTTGACCTTGAATCGGGGGGAGTATATGTGCACGGTGGGTTAGGATCAGCCTTGCATTACTACTAGTTTCTTTTATACCTATCAATCATCGTCTTTTCGTCGTCCCACTCCTTTATTATGCACTCATTCTTCATCTTATCTCTTCTCGTTTTACCACATGCGCTTCTTAGGAATAATTTGCCCACAGCATCTATTTTGCTTTCATTCTTTTTTTGATATAACCGTGTTTCATTTCATACAGTACTAACGGAAGAAACACACCATCATAGGTCCCTCGTTTCGCAGCTACGCTAGTGTTTTCGTTTTTTATTATCGTCCACATACTTCCAATCCATTTCCTTCTAACATTGACCCGTCGTCCAATCTCGCCATCAACTGTACCATCTGCAGTGAACGTTCTTCCCAGATGACTCGTTCACTTGTTCCACAATTTCATCATGTAGGATAAATACTCTATTCTCCTTTTCACGTTCCCGATTGAACAAAACAATCTCTGTTTTGTCAAAGTTTAACTTTACGTCCATTCTCTCACAGACTATATCAAACTTCCTAAGAGCTGTTTGTAGCTCACCCGCATTCTCGCTTAATAAGACATCTGCATACACCAGAACTCGTACGTTTACGTCACCAACAACTACACCTTTCGTATCGGAAAATGCTTGCGTAACACATTTATCCATGTATATGTTGAACCACCACGGTGACATCACACAGCCTTGTCTCACTCCTTGCTCAATATTAAAGTATTCACTCACACCTCCTCGCACCCTAACACATTCCCGGCTACCGTTATATACTGACCTTATTCCGTTTATTAAACATTCACTTACTTCATGTTCATTTAATATTTTCCGCAGCTTCTCCGTATTGACGCGGACATATGCTTTCTCCAGCTACAAACATACAGAACAGCTTCTTTTTTTACACCTAAACACTTATCAATCACCTCCTCGAGAGCAACCATTTGATCAGCGTATCCTTTACCTGACATGAAGCCACCCTGCACATCCCAAATCTTAGTTTGGATAGTTTCACGTACTCTAACAATCGGTACTCCTCCAAATACCTTACCAGATACGCTTATTTTTCTATAGTTTTTGCAATGACTCTTGTTCCCCTTACCCTTATACAGTGGTACAATGGTCGCGCTCTTCCAATCGCTCAGCACTTTTCCATACTTCGCACAAGCTTTGCTCCTCCATGTGTGAACATTTCACCTGTGATTTTATCCACGCCTATTCATTTACCGTTTTCTCTATCTTATTTGACACAATATCCTCCTCAGTTTCTATTCCTTCTACATTCTCCTTATAAAACACTTCAGTTTTATTTCTCCTCACTACCGTACTGCTTTCAAAATATTCTTGCCAGCATTTCCTCTCTTCGCAATCGTCCCATACCATTTCTTTCGTCTTATTAATCGCACTTACAGCGTTCTATGTTAAGCCACGCTTTGTATTTTTGACTCATTTCAGGAGAGTTTTTTGTTTCCCTCAAAATCATTCCGCATTTACCGCATTTCTTCCGCTTCTTTGTTTCTTAATCTGTACACCTCTTTCTCTCAGCCTCATTTTTTCAGCAATCTAATCTAATCAGCTCTAGGCGAAATGAAAACAGCCTTAAATACGAAATTTGAAGAACGTACGTGCTGTCGTTCTAGAGTTATCTTGGATATTAACATACATCCACACAACACGCACACACGCATACACGCACACACGCACTATTATTTGACTATAATTAATAATTTCCTATACCTACATCTTACGTTGATTGCAAATTTGCATCAGTTCGTCTAAAAATTTTATTCAGTTGTATAAAGGTGACAAAACGTGATTTCTTGGCAAATTACGTTCCTTCCTGTTGCTTTAACGGTAAACTGTATACTACTTACTCGCCAATTTTCGTTCACTAAGTCACTAAACTCTCAAAATTCGTACTATTAGCTAATATTCTTGCACTTATTTGTACAAAAGTATTTGTATACATCCCTTCATAAAATTCCTTTTAGTTACACTTATCGGCAAATTTCTTTTTCATGTGAATAACTTTACAGTTTTGTAATGTTACGGTTTGCCTTGCGGAGTTTGACTACCTTTTTGGAGTTTATGCCTATTTACCGAGTACCGGTTAACTTTTTTTTTGCTTATCCTTTTGTTCTTATGGTAGTGGCGTGTGCAGACGGTGGCACGTTGCTAGTGTTTCAAAGTGTTGCGAGGGGTCTTTCCTGATCAACATCGTCACATTTTCCGTACTTCTTCGCACACTTTGTCTTAGGGTTATTCATAGTTTAGTTTGTTTTTAGACATAGGATCATTATTTTAGTTGGTTTTCTTAAAGCACTGCTTAGTTTTTGGACGTTTTTGGGAAAAACATTATGTATGGGGGGTGTCATATGTGGTTAAAATCTGACAATTCTTTTTTTCAAATATTAGGATATTTGGAATGTTATAAGTAGAAATTGTAGGAAGAAATTCTGTGTTAGTCGTACTAGATTATGGAAAATTTAGGTATATTCGAGTATAAGGTTTGGGTGGTTATAAATTATTACGTGATTTGCAAATTCGAGTAGGATATAGTACCCAGTTTTGTGCGAATGGCATGTATATTTTTCGGTTTGTTTGTAAATGGAGTGAAGCTTCTTAAGTACGATTATGTTTACACTTGCTGCTGAGGAAGGACTTTTATGTAGGAATTTAATATTTTTTAGTAAATTTTCTTTTTAAGTAATCGTTAATTTATGATTTAGCTTGAGATGGAGATTGCTTTTTTGTAGTTATAATTGTTATCGTAGTTTCGAAAAGAATTAACTTTCACGATGGCTGAAAAGAGTTCTTAGGTAAACTAATATATATATATATATATATATGGGTATAAAGTTGTTTTTATCGTGGTTCATAACGAAAGGTTTAGTCGCACTTGAACATTTGTACATTTCTTCAAGTATACCAATTTATTTAAGTATTGCCTTGTTCGTTGGAGAGTGTAGAAAATTTATTTGAACAAGGTCTCTTATTGAGAAACAGGATGTGTGCGTCTCGTTTCTAGATATCAAGTTTGTTTCTTTCCTGAAACTTGCCAACTATGCAATTTGGGTATGGAAAATGTTAATGCAACGATTAACAAGGATGACTTGATCTTGTCGGCAAAGGGGAGTTATGTTTTTCGTTGGGCAGTCCACTTCAAGCTGAGCGCGTGATGTGATCTGAGTGCATACTGAATTTACTTACGTTTCACCGGAGTTATTTGAAGCTATCCTTTTTTGTGTTGTATTTTGATAATCGGAAGTGACATTCGTTCGCATCCATCGAAGAGGATTAATGTTAATCCTAATGCTATTTCATGAAGTCCGCCCGCGTTCTGTTACGGTAAAAATGCTCACTAGGACAAGGTGACAGATAAACCTGGTTTTTGCACGGCTAGCTCGGCGTGCGAGTGAGGGTCTGTCGGAAAAAGCAGTTTCCTCTCCGTAGGATAAGTCATCTACCAAGGTCGAAATCGGGGAAATGTCGCAATAGGTTCCGGTAGGCGCCAGGATATTCCAAACGAGCACACCAGGGTGTTTTAAAACGCGAAATAAACGACGGTACGTGGTGGTCCGAATAGCCAACTTACCCCACTTACCAAATCGTAACGCTAATAGATCCAGGTGTCCACAATGCTGCTTCACCTGAAATGACGGCAATACCGACTCGCAGTAGTTCGCTACCTCGTGATTTTAAATTAATTTACAAAATTCTCCAGAATTGACACCAATAATGTCTCATAACTTATTGAAGCAGTAATAACTAGATTAGATCACTTTAATAATTTCTTTTAACTCAAAGATGTTAAGGTTCGACTAATAAAACACTCAGCAAATTATTTTACACAACTTAAATTAGTAAGTTTAATTACAAACAAAACAATCTTAATCAGTTGGTGTGGTTGGGTGGTCGTTCACTACGTACACTTAACTTTTAGGAAAGGGGTTCTCTAATTATATCTCGTTAATCACGAAACAGAATAGTCCTCGGGTTCGCACTACAAAAAAACACGAACCCAAATTTCTATCATAAATGCACTTGAAGATGCCGTTATTCTCCAATAAATTGAATTAATGAACGAGTCCGGTTGAAATGTTACTTCACAAAATTTCCCAAACTTGGTTTTATTCGACTAATCTTGCAAATCTTCAACACTACTTAAAGAAATTTCACTAGGAGCTCGCACAATTATGAAACCCCAAATTCCGCTAGTTCGAACGACTTTCCACACACACGACTCCACGCGTCAAAAGCTTAGGGAAGAATCCTTTTCCTTTCAAACTCACTTTTTCGCCATATTAAAAAAACGTTCCCCTCCATACAAATTCAATTAAACAAACCAATCAACCATTTGAACTTTAAAATTTCCACCCCCCCTAAATATGCGATGGTAGCTCGACTGAAGGCGAAGAAACTGCTACATCTGCATTTCCCTTCGGCACGACACAGATATGTTATTGCAAAAGTACAACCCATAGTACTTATATGGATGAAAACCATCATTCCGACTCTCAAATTGGTCCTCTGCACGGATGCGACAGTACGGCACCAACGCGATAACAACACTTCTTTGTAATGAAACTATGTAACAAAATCAAACGAATCTATCTTAATAAAATCCCAAATATGATTCGGGCATTAACCTGAAAATTGTATTCAAAATCTCAAAAACTACACTGACTTTTATTAATGAAATTACGTAACTACACACAAAAAAAATACGTAACTCCTATCTACAATGAGTAAAGATAATGCACAATTGCACATTCCTAAGATTCCTTTACGTACAGCGCGACCTATTCAAGCAAAATATACATTATCTACAGTAAGCTCAAACTAAAATTGAAAGAAAAGAAAAGAAAAGATTCGGAATCTAACTAAATATTTCAAGACCTAACCAATACGTATACAGGGTGTTCAAAATACCCTGACAGTTCACAGCTGTTCAACTGTTCAAACAAATAAAAGACAAATTGCTGTGAATATAATTTTCGCTTTGATAAATATTGTGTATATAAAGGACCAAACCGTTTTGCAATAAACGACCACACCCATGATAGTGATGACCTCGTCAGCATATCCTCCAGTATTGAGGGAGTATGTTCCGCCTGTGCTGGGAACGATTACCTCAACACTGGTGAGTACGACTCGACGTAGACATTAGACCCTGTCTGTAGTTATGATTTAGGCGACTACGACAACGACGCATTACGCCAACAACGATTGCTTCGTGAAACACATACTGGCTTTTGAAACCAAATCATCGTTGAAGAGAGTAGCGATGAGGACAACTTTATGGACACTCTCACAAACAACATGCAACGAGATACTAGTACAACTTAGTGCACAGGAACAGATACATAATAGCATATGGGTGAGGACAATGACAGTGGCAGGGCTCCAGACGCCGCTCTGGAGGTCTAGGATCACGGAAATGACGCTGAGGACGACATGCACGACAACGAAAAAATTGACGATGACTGGTTTTGGGCTACACATATTCCTATCACTATTGCCGCACTATGCTTCCTCCCCTTTACAACGTGATGTGTGCGATGGTGTCGGGAGACTGTGCTGCTCAGTGCAATTTGC
This sequence comes from Vesta saturnalis, assembly GCA_036346205.1. Taxonomy (NCBI): domain Eukaryota; kingdom Metazoa; phylum Arthropoda; class Insecta; order Coleoptera; family Lampyridae; genus Vesta; species Vesta saturnalis. Next base: position 1,890,293 of record JARFJB010000551.1, on the reverse strand, counting down.
GTTTCTCATTATCGCTGGGTGGTACTGGCTCTTCTACGCGCATCGCGTAATCACGTGGGACCATCTCACGTTCACGGTATGTATTCTCTTTTAATAATATTTATTTCTTTCGTTACAGCTGACAACCATAGTACCATTTATCCGGAATTATGATGCGATTACGGAGAGCTCTCTAGAAGAGCAGCTCGACCGGGCCCACACTAGGCTTGTAACATTATACCTTGATTGGCATAGCGTTATAACCAAAGCTATTCTAAGTTGGGTATGATCACGCCATTGATTGTACATCTGGAGGTGATACTGGAAACTGTAGAAGAGATTGCCGGACTTTATGAACTCATCCAAGTTCGTAATGCAGCTCTTCGACAAATGGTCTTTCCAAGTGATCGAGTTAGGCATAGTAAGTATAACTGACACAGATCTACTTCATGATTTTTTTCCAGAAAAACGTGGTCCCCAACAGTGCCAGCCACAGGCCAGACAGACCGACACTAACTGACTGGGCGCGGCAACTACTCTACAGACAAACAAACAGACAGACAGACAGGTACACACTACATGGTGTATATGCTCAAATATATCAATGATGATGTGATGGTATACCACCATGTACCGCAGATGAACATCTGCTAGTCCTCTCGAGAAGTCTCTTTAGAGGAAACGGTTGAATGCTTCATGTGTAGAGTTCGAATAAACCAATGGCGGCCATCTTACACTACCCTACTGTAGCATATCCGATGGGCACCACTCGTCAATTACTTGCACCACGTCCACGCAGGTGTAATGATACAGAAGTGGAAGGAGCTTTTGCACTTGTACTAAATCAAAATGTTTTTTGAGAGAAAATCATATATCTGATTACATTTGTGCATACAAGAAATAAATATATTAACATATCATTATCTTTTTTTACTTTTGTTCTAAGTGTGGTATCAGACGTGTAAAAAATTACACGAGCAAGCCTTGAAAAAGTGAGATTGCTATCTGAGTAGGTAGGGTGCGCAATTAGCCATGAAAATGAGTTAAGTGTTAGTGATCTACGTATTTTTTACACCTTGGAGCTGTGGTAATCTTGGTGAAGTGGGACCTTGGGGAGGTAGCGCGTAGAAATGACATATATGGCGTGACCTTAAGAATGTGGGACCTTGGAATTGTGGTGTGTTCTAAAATCCTCCTATCTTACCTACTACGTCATCTAGCGGTATATTTTAAAAGTACATACAGGACCCTGTAATGGTTATGGGGGGAATTTGAGGTAAGGAGCCCAACACCTAGTTTTAAGATACGACGTATACAACAGGGTATGAACCCCCTGTTACGTACAATATATTTTGGTTTTAATTATGACAATCAAGGCCCTCGGCCGTTTTGTTTTGGCGAGAAATTTTAATTTGTATTCTAATAAGGGAGACTTAATTCTAACCAGTAGGACAACTGTAGGGTGACGCAACTTGCTCTCGGGGCTTAACCCCCAGGTCCCCTTGGCGGAAAATTTCAATTCGTGTTCCAATAAGGGCCTTAATGCTTCGTAACTTGCTCTCGAGACTTCGCCCCCTTCGTCGTGGCCCCCTTGGCTGGAAATTTGAGTTTGTATTCTAATACGGGGCCCTAATTTTAACTTGTAAGACACGTATAGAGTTTCGCAACTTGCTCTCGGGCAAATTTTGAATTTGTTAATAGCGCCATCTACTCGTGTATAGTCTAATGAATGGTTTCTGTAATATACTAACACTAACTTTCAACGTAAACGTATGCATCTGGGCCTCAACCCACCGGTCAACCTCAAATAAAACAATGGGGCTTCGTCCCTTCCTTGTCCTAGCCCCTTGGGGGTAAATTTGAATTTGTATTCTAATAAGGGGTTCTAATCTAACTTGTAACACTACATAAATAAAGTTTGCCTCGAGAAGGATTTGAACCTACCACTATTCTAATAAGGCGAGGAGGGGGCTACGCTAACTTATAAGACAGTTATAATACTTCTCAACTTGTTCTCGGGCCTTCGCCCCCTTGTCATGGCCCCGGAGCTCAAAATTTGAATCTGTTAGTGTAAAACTCATGAATGTTTTCTCTAATAGGGACTGGCGTTATTGTATACGGAAAAATAAAAAAATCAGATCGATCACAATCGATTAACCTAATCAGTTAAATTAAGCAATAAGCTGAGCTACCAATTCTTCATAACATTCAGGTAACGATTCTCCCACTGTATATACCTAGGCCCTATGAGAGACCGCTCTCTTTGTAGATAAGGCTAACTAACACTCAGATCTGGAACTCTCCCTAAACGTGAGGGCACCGGTGTAGGAAAACAGTCGATCATCAGCAAATCAATCTCAATCAATTCAATATCGATCAATCAAATCATAACTTGCAGCTTGTAAAAATCAACTTACAATTCAAAAATACTGGTTTGGCTTAACTTATAACTTGCAAAACCAACCAAATTTCAAAAATGCATGATAACCTTTGGCATTACTGTCCGAACGAACACCAAATTATCATGTAACGCTGTTACCGTGTTTTGCATACAGTGCTAAAAATATGTTTCACAGTTAAACTGATAAAATACCTATACAATAACTATAACCAAACTGGAAATGAGATCACTATATTAATTTCATACAAAGAATGCCTTATCGTAAATACCTCTGCCAAAAGGGCCCTAGATTTATAAAACTGGAACGCACTATTTCGTTTCTGAAAATGGATAAATGCCCGTGGGCAAAATAAACAGGCTAACCTCCATTTTCAATTTTGATAATACTCACATGATTTGAAACTAACACGTATTTCACTTCGTAAGGCAGCTATAGGACCATGTGTTTTATTTTACACAACGCTCATCACTATTAGTGAAGTTGATCGGGCCATGTCCACAGTTTTTCCTTTTTAGCACAACGTTCCGGAAGCGGACTCTGCTTCAGTCATCAGACTTAGCCCTGAGAATGACTGTTTTCGCACTTGAGTCGAATTCATATGTTATATATAATTCTTTCTCAAGCACTTGACTACTCTCAGATTCGAACTTGGTACCTTTCACTTACCGCTGAGCCACTGAGTAATCCAATATATATTTTTTAGAACTCATATATATATATATATATATATATATATATATATATGTATTAATATTAAAGTTTTTCGTGGTTGCGTAGAAATTTAATGCGCATGTTGCGTCGTAACTTTTTGCGCAGGTGTATTGCGCTTAAGCTCTTCGCGCATTATTGCAATCCATATGGGTTTCATTTCTACACTAGCTTGGTTAGTGGGATGTATGTGGCTTCTTTGAGTTTCCGACGAGTTGCCTTCTCGTCCTTTGCCACTATCTGTATGTTATCCCATTGGATGCGGTGGTCTTCGTCCCAGACATGTTCAGCGATTCTTGATCTTTCTGCTTTGCCCTTGCGGACGTTGTTCTTATGTTCCTGCGTTCCCACTTTGAGTGGTCTACTGCTATCTCCTATGTATGCTCTGCCGCATTCGCATGGTAGGTTGTATACACAATTCTTGGAATTATGATCTTCATTGTATGGTTTGGTTTTGGTTAGTATTCTTCTGAGCGTACTAATCGATTTGAAGGCAGTGCGTGTCTTGTATTTGCTGCCGATCCTTCGTATTTTGTCTAAGGTACCATGTATATACGGTATTATCGCTGTATATTTAGGTTCCTCTTTTTCGCAACACCCCACGCGGCCCCCCTGTACGCGCATTTGCCTACCCCCCCGGGGGCTGACGCATTAATTAGAGTGAAAATACCGTCAAGAGGCTGAAAATTCCAGTAAGGGGTTGAAAATCGCCCCCGAAAAGAAGCCGACCCCTAGCCTAAAGGCCACTAATTAGAGGAAAAATACCATCGCGGGTTAAAAATTCCATCTAGGGGTTGAAAAAGGCCCCCAAAAAGAAGCCATAGGGGTTGGAAATAGTCCCGAGCATGTGCGCGTGACCTCCCCCACTCCATTTTGTCCTCTGCTCCTTCCATTCTACTTAGGTGTTTTAATATAATTTTATATCTGTTATGAAATTTTTTTCCAACATTTCTAATTAAGATCTATTATTTTCTTTTTTTATAGTTATGTATAAAGTGGTATGCTGATTTTCTTGCAATAAATACAATTTTATTATTTTTAATAATTTCTATTAAAGCTCTATAAGTGGGTACGTGTTGTAATTAGTCTTATACCTCGTAATACAATTATACTTGAGGTTTAATTATTTATTCTTTTTTAATTATGTATAACCAGGCATGACGTAAATCAAAAAACAAGAGCCTTCCTCGCACTAAATCAAATTTCATTTTATTATTTTTTAATACTCGTGTTTTTATTCGTATTGTTGAACATTTTTAGTCAATAATTCATTTCATACATCAACAAAGTATAATGTCCAAGATTAATTACACAATCTTGACCTTCTGATCTCTCATTAATTTATTATGTATTAATCTATTATTAAATTAATTGATAAACCGCATTCATTTTCCTTCTGTCCATCTTGCCCTTCGCATCGGTAACTTTTTTTTAATTTGCTCTTATTAAATTAATAACGCATTTAATTATTTTTCTTTTCAATGCCACTTCATACATTATTTAGATACAATTTTTAACTTTTTAATTCTTTTTTACAGTTGAAACCAAATGGCATGATATAAATCAAACACAAGGACTTTTCTTGCACTACATCAAATTTAGTTTTGACTACTAATTTCTATTTAAACTTTACACAACGGAATTAATTACAAGTGGGTAAGTGTTTTACTTAATTTCATACCTTGCATGCAACTTTTTCAAACACTAATTTAGATCTAATTCTTTTTTTATAATTATAACAAGGCATGATGTAAATAGAAAAAGGACTTTTCCTCCAAGTGCAGTGGAATTCAGAACGCTCGCCAGCATGGATAAACGATTTCGATGCTTCATGGATAATTTGGATCTTTTTGGCACTTGTACTAAACAAAAATGTTTTATTCCTAAAGCAAATCATATATCTCAATGATACACTGATTAAATTTGTATAACTAAAGCTGTATTTGTAGCAAATAAATACATTAACATTTCATTCTCTTTTTTTATGTTGTTACAATTGTGAGTTACACACGTAATCTGCAGTAGGTACGTTACCAAATGGCCTTGAGAATGTGAGACCTTGAAAAACCGTGATACCCGAATTATCTTGCTATACTGCAACCTTTGAAATATACGACCTTTGGATTGTGGGGACCTTGGACTTCGTGAAATTTGGATGGTATGCCCTTGGTTTGGAGTGTGTGCGTGCGTGCGTCTGCGTGCGT